>VFXL01000504.1:15729-140001 GCA_009761765.1 Phenacoccus solenopsis | reverse complement strand
AAGCGTTTCGTAAATTCGATAACTACGCGATAAAGTATCGATAATTTTCCAACCCAATGTACCGAAAAGACGTTAATGAATCGTGCACGATGCACGAATAAGGCGACTACGTCGCGAGCTACATTAGCACTGGGTGAAACTCGTATCTTATGCGTTTGATATTACGCCGAAAATATTTACCGTGACGGGCGTGTTCGCGGTTTTTACATTCTGTTGTTTGTATTGACGTCATTTTCAAGTTCAGCCCGAGTGTTTGTTTTTCTTACACCTTAATGTGACGTCGCCGCGCAACGTATTCCAAAGCTTCCGTTGGCCCGGCGATAATGAAAACTATTATGGTCGCCCGATCGCCGTAATTGCTCGGAAATTGGAAATAAAACGCCCAGTCAGCGGGTGATTAGTTGTCGAAAATTATTTTCAGAGGTCACGTTACGTTTGAAGGACTCGGTGCTTGTGAAGTGAATTGCTGAAAAAGCGAAGTAAATTAGAGGAGCGTTTGAGTGGGGCGAATTTGTTCTATGATCACGAAAAAATTCTTCTGTAAAAGCATAGTGTCTAACAGGTACGAAAAGTGCGTAATTAAGGTGTTGAATGAAAAAAATCGCTTGAAATTCGATGAGACTCTCTTCATGCGAATACGCAAGAGTGCTTTTTTGAAGTTATGATTTCCCTCAAAATGGCTGGTTTATTCAGATCTTGAGAGAGGCTAAAGGGACCTCAAAGGCTGCAAGTTTTCGATCTTGATATTATACGATTGAGTGAAGGTAACATTCCGGAATTACGTTCCTAAACTCAATTTCGATGAGATTTACAGCAAAAAATCACTTTTTGAGAAAATTTTGAGTCACGTAATTTTTTCATTATTTCATACTTCTTCACAAAATTTACCGAATTCTAAAATTCTCTAGATGGGTATACTTACAGACCAGAATATGACCCCTTAAACTTTGCTAAAAATGAATCAAAAATGAATTAATAGGCATTCCAGTTGGTCACTTTTTCAAACAAAAGCCACTTTTTGTCACTTTTTGTTTTAAACGTCAAAGTGTCTCTTATCCCATCTTCAATTTAATCAGTGCAAAAAGGTCTCAGCTCTGGTTTTTTGGGTATGCAAGTTGGTAACAATGAACTTGAAAAATTAAAGTTTCAAATGTTGCCAGCCAACAATTCAAAACTAGAGAGTACTGGTAGAAAAAAGTATATGAAATTTTAATTTTGCTCTCCTGTAAATTTTTCATATTTGCTCGAGGAACCTTCTCACTCTTAGCCGACGATTATTTGAAAAAAAAAAATTTTTGCAACCATGTCGCATTATTGGAGCCGAGTTTTTAATTAGGGCTTGTTCAGGTTTACAAATAGCTCATTTTATCATATAACACCCTAACAAAAATTTTCGACATTTCGTGTACCCCACCGCATTTTGAGATCGATAACCCCACCTTCTCCCGTTCAACATCATGTATGGATATGAATTGGGGTTATTATATACTTCTCATCCTCAATAATCATATGAGTCCATATTAATTAAATTTTTATCAATTTGAGGCTCCTCAAGCTCTACTTAAATTTTGATAATCCGCCATTTTGGATCCATTTTGACCCAAATTGAAGACGTCATATTCTGGTTATCAACTAACCGTGCCCACCAAGTTCGACCTTTTTAGGTCCATTTGGTGATAAGGTAATTATGGAAGATTCACGAAATTTCGTGCAGCAATTTCCCCCTCCAAAAGCCTTTTTTTTTCGCTATAATTACCTTATAAATGCACCTGAGGAGCTAAAATCAGAACATGTTAGTCACTTGGGCTCATTTCATCATAATGACACCACAATAAAAAATTTTTGGCATCTCATATACTACTACCACATTTTAAGGTAAATAAGCCTTTTTTCTCCGTTTCAGCATCATTTATGAAGGTGAATTGGGGATATGATGACTTGATGAGGCTCCTCTAGCTCTTCTCAAATTTTGATTATCCACCATTTTTGATCCATTTTTATCCAAATTAAAGAAGTCATATTCTGGTTACCAACTAACACACACAAACTTTGACCTTTATAAATTGATTTGGTGAGGATATATGGAAGATTCCAGAAATTTCATGACTCAAAACTTCCTCAAAAAACCAGTTTTTGCTTTAACTCCCTTCAGAATGCACTTAATAAGCTGAAATTTGGGTATGTTGATGCCCGTTACTCACTCCTTTATATGAGATCGAAAACCGAAATTTTGAGTGAATCGCCCTTCCTCTAGCCGCCTTCAAAATGTTGGTGATCCGCCATTTTGAAGTTAGTCGAAAAAATAAAAGAAAGTAGTTTTTTGCATTTTTAAGAGGAGTCTCTCGCCAAATTTTGAACGAATTTTATGAATACCCGCTGGCGCTTCGCGAGGGAGGGGGTGGGTGGCGGCCGAATCATTATATATACCAAAAAGTTAGATATTTTTCAGATGATTACAAATGGTCTGAAACGCAGACATTTGAAAACCCCTTCCCTGACCCCCCTCTTTCCAAATCAGGTAAACTGTTATAGCTATCGTTTTCAAGTTATAACTCAGCTAATAACTGATATAAGAATCCTGTACGTTATTCCGATTGCTTCTATTACCACTCCCTACCCTCCCTTCAGTAAGCAGGGTACACAATAGGGTGATCCCAATTCCATTTTTTTTTTCTTAAAGCCATACGGTGGTTTAAGTGGTTGCTAAAATGAAGTCAAAATTTTAACTAGTGTTCTGATTTTCAAAAAAACATATTTTTGAGTGGTTGAAAATTTTTCCATTTTTCATAAAGACCGAAAAAATCTACATGTTAATTTTTTTCAAATTTAGGAGGTATAAACTTTTTTCATTTTTTTTTTTTTTCAAAGCATAATTTCATTTTCAAAATTTGCGCAATCTTTAAAAACCCCTGTGGAACAAAAATTCAGCATATCCTACCCCTCAAGGCTGAAAAAGCCTAAATTGAGCACATAATTTGCACGCGAGCAATAAATAACTCGGTAATTACTCATTCGTCGTTCATTTTTGAAAATAACATAAATTGTTAAATTTTGAAAAAAATTCAGAAACAGTTAGATCTCAGAAATTGAAAAAAAAATTGTCGGCTAAAATTTTGTTCAGTTGTTGGATGACAAAGTATGCTTCTGGTTGGTGAAAAAATAAATATCAATATGTAGATCAAAAATTATTATTTTTTCTGAACATTTAAAAAATGTTGACTTGATGTTAATGAATCTAAGAATTAAGCTGGAAAGGTGAGGTATGCCTCTGGTAGGTAAAAAAATGTTAATAGCTCAAAAATTATTATTTTTTTGAACATTTGAACATTTAAAGAATGTTGACTTGATGTTAGTGAATGTAAGAATTGAGTTGGGTTGGTGAAATTTCTGTGACGTACTTTTGAGGTCATTTAGCCACTGTTGTGAACACTAACTTCCACTTTTTGAAAAAAGAAAGAAACTAATTTCTGCCCATTCTAGGAGACCAACCACTATAACACATGAGTATCGTACGAGCAGACCTGCATTTGGTCTGAACAGAGTTAATAGAGATGGAACACCTTGTATACTATCGTTTTTTTTTGGTTTTTTTTTTCTAAAAATTTGAAATTCTTTGAGAAAATTTTCAGATTATCAGCGTAAAAGTATGAAAATGTATTTATTTTTTACGTACGTTTGATTCCAGACCAAGTCTGCATTCTGCTTTACCTTCATGGAGTTTTTGTTGGACAGCAGCGAATATTGCCAAGCTCAACACAAATAAACCAAACGTCGCCCGGAGAGAAGCGTTCGCGAGCTGAACGAAGAATACCCGTACGGTGAAAATACGATAGTTTAGCCATTCGTATCCGTTGTTAGCCTTACACACGGTTAAACAGGTGGAAATTTCGAGCGCCGCGACATCATCCGGTTTGATCGGAAGAAGACGACGTCACCGTGATACTATAATCGTCGCATCCCTGAATGATTAATAGCTGTCCATTGAGCGCTACCGCGCCGCAACGTCAACGTCGTGCGATACACTTGGACGACGACCGCTGGCTTCCGGCTCATCGGGGTGATCGGTCGGCGCATGTACTGCTCCATTCGTGTGTTTAGTTGTTTATTATTTTCTAATACCGTAGGCATTTAAGTTATCGTCCTATTAATTTTCTTCTTTTTTTTTTTTCGTGTGTGTATTTTATTTATTTTCCTTTGTGTGTGTTATCCTTTCCCCCCTTCTCTCTTCGTGTACGGTGTAACGCGAAGTTATGATATAAGCGTCGAATTTTCCTCCCAATTGATTAGCTTTCCTTTTTTATACTGGTATCCTCCCCACTCTTCAATTGTTGACGCGTTCGGCGTGGTATTTTCTTCGTGCTCGTTTCGATGACCAATCCGGCGAAAATGAGTAATCACTCGATTATACGTCCGAAGGATATACGTCCAGCTCCGGCTGAAATCGAATACAAAAATATGAAATTCTTGATTACAGATCGACCATCGGATCAGACTATTCAGTATTATATCACTGTAAGTATACGATGATAGGCTGCTACGCCTATTTCTATATCGAAGACGTGAGCGTAATTTTAAAACCGTGCTCGATATGATTGCGTCATCTCGAGTGTACGAGTGTTGAAATTTTAACGAATTAACGAGTGCGAGAGAATTATTAAAGGACTCGTTTCGCGTATCGTACCATGCTAGAGTTACTATATACGTATGGTGAACACTGAACCTAGTATAGCTTATTCCATTCAGAAGAGGGTTGCTCGATGCTGACACGCGTACGCGTACCTTTTATAGCGATATTTCCAGGTCGTCGAAGTTGCGAATGATCGTTGCCAGCGCGATGAATATTGCGAATGAAAATTTTTTTTTTCACGCTACCCGAAATGGTAATTTACGACCGTCTTCGTGCTGTGTAATCCGCCGACGGTCCGAAAATTTGAATATCTAAGCATCGTGTTTCTCGCACCGACGAGCGAGCCTGCTTTCGTCGAATTTATCACGTGGATGGATTTATTATTGCGGCGAACGCCTTTGAATGTTTCGCTGTTGGTATTTTATGGAAAATAGTCTCAATATGAGAGACCGATGTTAAAGGGATTTTGAGTGGTCGATGGAAGCGGTTATGTAAAGGAGACATTTTTTTCGGGTATTCAAAATGAAGCATTCATATAGAAAAAGTCTGAAAGTAAGTAGCCCTGTCGCAGTATCAAAATTGCGTTTTTAATTTGCGCAGGTTTAGACCTTCAGATGATATTTATCGCTTCACTTCTTCGCCAAGTACCTCAAAAGCACATCTGAATTGTCGATATTGAGATATGCAAAGTATTTCGTTTTGGCCACATTACCCGCTAACCAAACAACGCAGCAACTCAAGTTACACACATATATGGTGGTTTGCCTACCAAAAATTTGAAGGAGCTGAAATATGCAAAGTAGAAGGAAAAGGGCATAGCCGGATGAATGAAGAGTTTTGGGCACGAGAATGGATTTCGACGAAATCTACCTCAAACGGTCACCCATGATGAGAAAATACTCTGACAAGAATTTTGGATCCCTGGTGCAATTATTTTGAGGGGGGGGGGCAAAATGTGTTTTTCAAAGTTTATTTTCTAGTTTTTCGGCAGTTGTAGATAAAAATTTCGCGTTTTTTTTTTTAGATCGATTCTAGAGGGTTAGGGGAACCCTGAATGCCATTCTGTGCGCGGCAAATACGACGCGTGGTCAGTTTTCATTTTTTTTGACAACTTTGCACCAACTCCAACTTATTGAAACTTTTATAGTATGATTTAGACTGAATGGCTCAAATTTTTCAAAACACCATAACTCGGTGAAAAATTGGGGGAAAAACTTTGAAAAAAATTCCTCTTACCCTCTGGAATCGATCTAAAAAAACGCGAAATTTTCATCTACAACTGGCGAAAAACTAGAAAAACATATTTGAAAAACACATCCTCCCCCCCCCCCAAAAAAAGAATTTCGCCGCGGGTCTAAAATTTTTGTCCGGAGTATTTTCTCATCATGGGTGACCTTTTGGGGTAGGTTTCGTCAAAATCCATTCTCGGGCCCAAAACCCTTTTATTTCTCCTGCTATACCCCTTAATTGAAAAAATTACTAAACTTTAAATATATGTCTCGTGAACTATGAATGGTAGGAATGTAGGATTTGTGTCAAAATGTGAAGCATACAACGTTGTAATGTTAACAAAAAAAAATGTTGAATATTGGGGAAATTGAAGACGATATGTATGCAGATGAATATCAAAAATTCTAAATTTTTTAATTTTTCAGAATTACTTTTGAAATCGAATTATTAAGGGTCATGTTGAAAAATTTCTTGGTAATTGTGAATATATTCTGCATAATTTGTGAACGGTTCGTGTTTCTTAGATGGTTTAGATACAGGCCTAAGCAAAGCAGAGGGGGAGGGGGTTTCCACCTAGGTTTTTTTTTGTTATTATGACTTTTCCTCCTGGGCCCGGATTTTCTCTGCACGGCCTTGTTTAGATATTACAAAAAGAAACGTAAGCTGTCATACCGCATTATTAGAACTGAGCTAATGTAACTACGGCTCGTTAGGGTTTAAAGTTATATTAACTTAGGCTCATTTTATCATATAACACCGTAATAAAAAGTTTTCCATCTGTCGTGTACCATACAATACGTATTTTGAAGTTGATAACCTCTCCTCCTCTCCAATAACATGCGTGAAGATAAATTTGGAATATAGTGTGACGATTTTCCTCAATAATCATATGAGTTGATATTAATGATATTTTTACTATTTTGAAACTCCTCAGTCTCTGCTCAGATTTTAAGGATCCTCCATTTTGCATTGATTTTTACCTAAATTCAGTTGTGTCGTATTATGGTATCAAATTTATTTAACACTCATGTTTGACCTTTCTTGGTTGATTTGGTGAGAAAATACGGAAGATTCAAGAAATTTCATGATTCAAAACATCCTCAAGAACCCTTTTTTTGCTACAACTCCTTTTGAAATGCGCTTAGAGGATGAGATTTGGATATGCTGGTGTCTGTGACTCACTCTTTCATATGAGATCAGAACAGATCAAACGAGGTTTGGGGGGGCTGGCAATATAGCTCATGATGTTTTATCTATAGGCATAGTTTTTCTATTTTTTTTTTTCAGAATTATTTTTTGATTTCCATAAGGTTTTTGGTATTTCTAAAAAATTTATAGTCAAGAGAGTTCATAGTGATGTACGACTTAAAATGTCCAAAGAAATCGTAGCTTGAATACCGGTGAAACGATGCTTTTTTATTTTTATTATTATTATTTTTTTTTTGAAAAAAGACGAAACAACATTTTTTTATTTGTTTCAAACAAAAATCACATCTGTTGGAAACCATAAAATATTTGAAAATTGAAAAAAAAAATTATGAATTTAGTGTCAAATGTGGCAACATTGAATTTTTTCGATTTTCTCTTCTGAATTTGCGAGTTTATTTTCAAAAATTAAGTATTTTTCATTTCCAAAGTCTTGATATAATTTTTATGTGAGTTTATCAAAATAATTAGTCACTTTTTATTTAACTATGATTCAAATTGCAAAAAAAAAAAACATAAAGCAAAAAAACACGTTTAAAAAAATACATGCTTAACAAACAAAACAAAAAATAGTTTTAAACGGTTTTATTTTTGATCTCATATGAAAGAGTCAGTCACGGATTCAATATATCGTTGTTGATTTAATATAAATCTCCTATATGCTGAAAAACTAAAAACTAAATTCTACAGGAGAATTAGACGACTTGTGAGATTAAAAAATTTCCAAAATTATTGAGATGTTTTGTACTAAACAAATGGGAGTTTTTTTCCAATTGATGCAGCTCGTCAAGAAGAATCCAAAAAGCCAAAAAACGAATTTTTGAAAAATATATAACAAATGTGGTTTTTATGAAATCAACGACGATATGCAAATTTTAGCTTCCAACGTGCATTTGCAGATGGGTTGGACCAAAAAACGGATTTTTGAGGAAGGTTTTGAGTCATGAAATTTCTTGAATCTTCCATATCTCCTCACCAAATCGACCTATGGAGGTCAAACTGTGTAAGGTTAGTTGGTGACCAGAATACGACCTCTTGAAATTGGGTCAAAATGGACCCAAAATGGCAGATTATCAAAATTTAAGTGAAACTTGAGGAGCCTCAAATAGATGAAAATGCGATTTACATGAACTCATACGATCATGGGAGATAGGAAGTATACTATATCCTTACTTCACCTTCACACATGTTATTGAAGTGGAAAAGGAGGGGTTTTCGAACTCTAAATGTGGTGGGGGTATATGAAAAGTCAAACATTTTTTATTATGGTATGATATGATAGAGTGAACTCAAGTGGCTAGCCTGTTATAATTTTTGCTTCCAAAATGAATTTGGAGGGGAGTTCGAACTACATTGGATTTTGAAGGGGAAATTACTACAGGGAATTTCATGAATCTTCCATATCTCATCAGCAAATCAACCTAGAAAAGTCAAACTTGGTGTGTACGGTTTGTTGATAACCAGAATATGACCTCTTAAATTTGGGTCAAAATGGATTCAAGATGGCGGATCGTAAAAATTTGAAGATAAGTTGTGAAAAATATGTGTTCATATAAGTATTGTATGGCAAGAAATACTAAATTTATTCTTTTAACTTCTTAAATGGTTTTGGAAGGGATGGTACGAATTTTCAGACTTGTTTTCTAAATTTTACTGTTTTATTCTTGTGTTTTGCTTTCTTGCCGTTAAGAAACTACCATAACTCCATTTTTGACAAAAATTCCACTTCTTCGTTTCATTACGTCTTCGGAGATGTTTCGTTCTCAGTTTCATATGAAAAAGGTATGACGTCATTGATAGATTTACGTTATTAAGGCACACCGAAGCAAACGAAATAAGCCAGCTTAAGCCAGTGAAAAATGTTCGAAGCTTCGTTGAGTTGTGTAAACGTGTGAATACTTCCTTTTACCTTCTTATTGTTTACTTTGCAACCGATATAATATTACCATGTGACATGACATGACATCACGTCTTTCTTAGTTGAATGGACTTAAAGGCAAATTGAAATTTAATCGTGCTGTAGCTTGTTTAATTTTTGAAATAGGCTAAACTTCCTTATTCAACTTATCATGTACTACACGTTGAAAAAAGAAAAATTGAAAATTTTTTTTTATGATGTCATCGTAAAAATCTGCTTTCTTACAAATGTTTTCGTTACATTGTATAATACAGGAAAAATGAAATAAGCCATGTAAATGTTGCCTATCTTCAAAATTGAAGGGTGCATTGAAATTTTCAGTTTGTCATAACTTTTCAATTTTGATTTTAAAAATGAGCGAAAATTCTATTTTATATTATACTCGATCAATTTTGATGAAGCGTATTTGTTCCTTAAATATTTCACACACGCTATTTTCCCATACATTTATAAAAAACCTGTCTATAGTGTGAAAGTCGTCTTTTCTACTACATGTATAAATATCGTTATAGACTAATGACCAGTGGATTCATCAACTGCTGAAGTTCTGAAACTTGGAGATCTGAAGGAACACCATGCTGATTCGCCTCTACAAAATTTGTTAGACAATAATAGCTATATTTTTTTATTAAAAAGTCATCTGAAGAAATAAAATTATTTCGTCTCCAAATTGCTATTTCTATCTTCCATATGATATCCTTGAACTTAACGTCGTCGTAAAGCTACCTCCGGTGTTCGATATATCCGAAAGCAGGCTCAACTCGGAGTACCTCGTCCTATATTATTTTAATACACGAACACGAAGCACAAATTTAATACCTATAATGCTTCAGTACACGTTCGATACGCAGCCCTATATACCTCTAGCTGCGTACGTGCTGGGCTTCACAATCGAGAGTCTTTAACTGATGATGAAATGAATAATCTATACTTCGGATGAATATAAAAATAGCGTTGGTATCTGAACGCGACGATTTTCGTTTACAAATCTTTCGTCAACGTCGAGCAGTCATTCTTCGAGATAGCGAATATTTAGTTACTCGTATTACACCGGGGGCTTTTTTTCTTTTCTTTGCAGGAATTAAAGAAACACAACGTTCGCGACGTAGTTCGCGTTTGCGAGCCGACTTACAGCGTTGAAGAATTGAAAAAAGAAGGTATTAACGTTATTGATCTCGCCTACGATGACGGTACATCACCTCCGAACGAGGTAATTTCAGCGACGTGAAATTCGTTCTTATAAATGTGACGTCGATATATGTATATTTTAAGCATCGTAACCGTTAAAAGTTACCGTTGTTTGTTTGTTATTTTTTTTCATTTTTTTTTCATCGTAATCGTAATATTTACTCTCGAAGTAGGCCGGATGCCAGGTGAACGAAGTTTTTAATATCGAGAAATTTTCCAAGGCGACTCGAGACGTGGCATTTATAAAATGCCAAAAGCGACTGGCTAGGGAGTTATTTCGAAGTCTAAAATTACGATATATTTTTTCCATGCTTTTAGGTAATTGACGAATGGTTCGAAGTATTGAAGACTAGATTTAAAGATAATCCCGAAGGATGTATCGCCGTTCATTGTGTAGCCGGTTTGGGCAGAGCGCCGGTGCTGGTCGCCTTAGCACTCATCGAACTCGGAATGAAATACGAAGATGCCGTCGAATTGATTAGACAGTACGTATGAGCGAGTCACAAGCGTAGATTTTAACATTCATTTTCTCTTCATACTGCATCATTGATGAAATTTGCGGCAAGGTTATGTAGTGTGACTCACATTCGCCCATAAAAATCAGAAAGATCACTAACTATCGGTTGACTGGTATGCAGCGAACTCCTCAGTCGTATGGAGAGTTATTGCCTAAATTATACGTTCGCTTTTATCTTTTATCCAAAATTTTTTTCTTTCTCTCAACTTCAGTAACTCCATCTTTCAGTTTGTACTACTCCCTCTTCCCAGATCAAGCAGGCTGTAATAGCTAGGGTTTTTATTGAAAACTCAGCTAACAATTCTGAGACTACGAATGTCTTCCTGGCTTTAGTTAAAATTTAAGTGAATCGTTATTTTGGATCCCATTAACAATCAAAGACCAACTACTTTCAGTGATTCCTACAATAATTTCTTCATAAATTTTGAGAAATTTTTACAATGTATTTACTATGTTCTGAAATGTGTATTGGAAGAATATGGACATACTGGTGTCATTCAATAAGTAAACAGACAAATCGCTCCTCTCCCCCACCCAAAATGAGATACGTTGTAGGGATGGTTAGTACTACCCATTCGCGTGATTAGGGAGCAGTCAAATGAGGACTTGACCATCCACCCAAGTCAGACCGGAGTCGAGAGACAAATTTTTGGGTGACTCTTGGTCCTTCAATATGAACACGTATTTCTCTGATTATAACTACTTGAAGCTTATCAGATTATCTTTAAATTTTTCTGATCTGCCATTTCGAATCCATTTTGACCTGAATTGAAGAAGTCATGGTTTGGAAATCAGCTAACCCTACACACGAAGTTTCACATTTCTACGACGATTTGGTGAGGAGATATGGAAGATCCATGAAATTTCCTGCAGTAATTTCCCCTCCTAAAGCCGATTTAGTTCGAACTTCGCTTCAAATTCACTTGGGAAACTAAAATCAAGGAAGTATAGTCATTTGGACTCATTTTATCATACGACACCGCAATAAAAAAAATGTCGACCATTCGTGTAACTTTCACCGCATTTTGAGGTCGATACCCCCCCCCCTTCTCCCGTCCATCATCTTGTATGGAGGTCAATTGAGAATATTTTATACTTCTCATCCCCCATAATAATTGTATGAGTTCATATTAATTACATTTTTATTAATTTGAGGCTCCTCAAGCTCTACTCAAATTTTGATAATCCGCCATTTTGTATCCATTTTGACTCAAATTCAAAATGGCATATTCTGGTCGTCAGCTAACCCTACGTACAAAGTTTGATCTTTCTAGGTTGATTTGGTGAGGATGTATGGAAGATTCCAGAAATTTCACGACTCAAAATTTCCTCAAAAAGCCGTTTTTTGCTCAATCTCCCCTCAAAATGCACTGAGGAAGTTGAAATTTGGACCTGTTGGTGTCCGTGACTCACTCTTTCATATGAGATCAAAAACGAAAAATTTGAAGTATTTGCCCTTCTTACAGCCTCCCTCAAAATTTGAGTGATCCGCCATTTTGATATTTATCGAAAAAACAAGAAAAGTAGTTTTTCGCATTTTTAGGAGGAGTCTCTTACCAAATTTTTAGCGAATTTTATGAATTCCAGTCGGCGTCACGTGTAGGAAAAAAGTATACATATATATTTCTAACTAGGAAGTTTAGTCATTTCGAATCATTTTGTCATTTATAACACCACAATAAAAAATTTTCTACATTTTGTGTACCTCACCACGTTTTGAGGTCGCTAACCCTTCCTTCTCCCCTCCAACATCATACATGGAGATGAATTGGGGATGTAGTATACTATTTATCAGCGATAATCATGTGAGTTGATATTAGTTACATTTTTACAAATTTAAGGCACTTCAAGTTCTACACAAATTTTGATGATCCGCCATTTTGTATCCATTTTGATACAAATTCTAGAGGCCATATTCTGGTTACCAACTAACCCCACACAGAATCTTTGATCTTTCTAAGTTGATTTGGGAGGAGATATGAAAGATTCAAGGAATTTCATGACTTAAAACTTCCTCAAAAAGCTGTTTTATGCATTAACTCCTCTCAAGATACGCATAGAAAGCTCAAATTTGGATATGTTAGTGTCCTTAATTTACTTTTTCATATGTGATCAAAAACAAAAAAGTTGAACCATTTGTTTCTTCTCTAGCTCCACTCTAAGTTTGAGTGATCCGCCATTTTGAAATTTAGAGATATGAGAAATAATTTACATCCTATTCTCAGACGTATTGAATATACACACAAAATTTCATAAGAATCAGTCAAGCCGTTTCAGAGGAGTTTTGTTACCCAACACTTTGACGCGAGAATTTTATATATTTGATATACCAAAAAATTGGACATTTGCCAGATTATTAAAAATGATCTGAAACGCAGAGATTTCGAAGATGAGACTCGCTATACAGAAAAAAACGATAGGAGTTTTGATCCGCTGGAGTGATCCTCCAACAGAATAACGCCACATCACACAGTACCGCCTTGACCCTCGGGAGTTTTGGAGGAAATGAATCTGGAGATTCTTTCTCATGCCCCGTTTAGTACAAATCTTGCTTCGAGCGATTTTCATTTGTTTTGACTCCTTGAAAATGCTTTGCACGGAAAAGCGTTTGAAGATGATAATGAAATTAAAGAATATGTTCGAAAGTGGTTCCGGCAGAATCCAAAAATTTTTTTCTCGGCAATTAGGAAGCTTGTAGATCATTGGGAGAAGTGTATTCGTTTAGAAGGAGATAATGTTGAAAAATAAAATTTTTCTTCATAAAAAAATATACATTTTTGCCGAACTTGAAAGCATTTGTGTGCTTACTTATTGAAGAAAGCTCGTATTCTAATCCACTACATATAATTTAAATTGCGAAATTATGAGAAACCCTCTCCTCCCTCGTTGAGGTAAGCTGTAATAGTTTAGCTTTTTATTAAGAACTCATCCAAAACATTGAACTCGCGCACGTTGACGAAGGGGTTAATTAAGTAATAGATTTCAGTTTCAAAAATAACACTCGACAAAGCCACAATCAAAACGCCTCTCCTGCAATAAGGAAAATTGAGAGAAAAGAATAGCTGAAAAAATATCGAAGTCACACGAGCTTCAAATTTAAACGCTAGAAAAAAAACATAAAAAATAAAATCAAAAATTCAACTTCTCATCAAATCAACTCGTGCCTTTCGGCAAATGAAAAGACACACGTGCGGCTTTTCAATCGTCGATTGACGAAAGAATATAATTTGCAAATTCTTCGTCGCGTATTTCAAAGTACAAAGAACTCGATTCAGTTTTACGTCATCAACATTTCGATGGAAATTTGCGAGCTTCCAGCTGCGGGTTACGCGGGCTAGTCTGCGCGCCGGACGAGCTTTCATGTTGAGCGACTTGATCTCGCAGAGACGTGCTCCGTATACAATATTTTCGTATGAAGCGTCACGAAAACGGAGGTAAAATGAATGCGAAGGCGTAACACCGTTGTTGGGTTTTTATCGTTTTTCCACTGGAATTTTGATGTTTATCTTTGAGCGGGACGACGGCGCGTCGCAGATTTAATTTTCGTTGATGGCGATTTTCCCTCTTTTTTTCTCCTATTATTCGCAACTTCGTCGCGAAAGGAGAGATTTTTTTATCGAATTGTTTCGCCGAAGGAAACGACGCGAATGAGATAAAAAATATTATCGATGGGAAAAAGCCTCGTGTTCTAAATTTAGATTTGATGTTATCAGATCTAAGAAATCGATAGATCCAGCCGAAGGTGAGGTCTCAGTTACGAGTGAAACTAACAATTTCATGATCTGGGTGAGGGGAGTAGAGCTGATGAAAAATTGTTGACTTAATAGATATGGATCAACATCACGATAGGAAAATGTTAACTTTTTTCATTTATTTAGACCAAAGAAAATTGAGATCTCTGAATAAAATTCTCAAAATAATTTTGTACAAAAAGAACTTCAAACTCTTTCTCAACAAGTTTAAGGCAAGGCTGAAATTTATTCTTACCAGTAGACGACGAAAAATGATGCCACTTTATCCATAGATAAATCTATATATGTATTTTTTTCCTCTTACGCCTAGCACCGGCGAGTATTCATAAAATTCGCTCAAAATTTGGTGAGGAACTCTTCTTGAAAATGCGCAGAAGTACTTTTTTTGGTTTTTCGAAAAATTTCAAAATGGCGGATCGCTCAAATTCTGAGGGGGCTGGAGAAGGGGCAAATAGCTCAAATTTTTCGTTTTTGATTCATATGAAAGAGTGAGTCACGGACACTAACATATCCAAATTTCAGCTTCCTAAGTGCATATTGAGAGAGTTAGATCAAAAAACCTGCTTTTTGAGGAATTTTGAGTCATGAAATTTCTTGAATCTTCCATATCTCCCACCAAATCAAGTTAAAGAGGTCAAATTTTGTGTGTGAGGTTAGTTGGTGACCAAAATATGACCTCTTGAATTTGGATCAAAATGGATCGAAAATAGCGGATTATCAAAATTTTGAGTAGAGCTTGAGGAACCTCAAGTTGGTAAAAATGTAATTAATATGAATTCATATGGTTATTGGGGATAATTTGTATACTATATCCCCAACTCACTTCCATACATGATGTTGGAGGGGGGAAGGCGGGGTTATCAACCTAAAATAGTGGTGGGGGTACAATTTTTTATTGCTGTGTCATATGATAAAATGAGCCCAAGTGACAAACCTATTTTGATTTTAGCTTCCTCAGTGATTTTGGAGGGGAGTTGAAGAAAAAAACGGCTTTTGGAGGGGAAATTGCTGCAGGAAATTTCATAAATCTTCCATATCTCATCACCAAATCGGCCTAGAATGGTCAAACTTTGTGTGTAGGATTAGTTTGTGACCAGAATATAACCACTTAAATTTGAGTCAAAATGGATCCAAAATGGCGGATTTACAAAATTTGAATATAATTTGAGGACCCTCAAATAGTTATAATTTGAGAAATATGTGTTCGCATGATTATTTCATGGCAAGAAATACTACATTTGTGCCAAATTGAACTTCTTAAGTGTTTTTGGAAAGGATAGGGTAGGGGTTTTCAGACTTGGTATTGGGTGTGGCCTGTAGTGATGAACGGTTTGAAGGTTATTCAAAAAAGCCCCAGTTAAAAACTCAGCTCCAGTAATGCGGCTTGGCTGCTTACGTTTTTTTAATTATTTGATTCACCATCACTGAATGGGTGCGAATCTACATATAAACATTATCTGCATTTCAACAACTCTGCAAGTTTCGACATACCCTCATTAATAATTCATTACCAGTGATGCAGCATGGCTTCTTACATTTAAAAAAGTTTTTCATTTTTTTTTTTTTTTTTTTTTTTTTTTATTTATTTATTAGATAGATGAAGATACTAATCGAATTTCTTTTTGTTTTTGTTCGCAGGAAGAGACGTGGCGCTATCAACTCCAAACAACTCGCTTTCCTAGAGAAATATCGACCGAAATCTCGTTTAAAATTGAAAAACGGACATAAAAATTCGTGTTGCGTGCAATAAATGAAATTTTTCTTGACTGCGTTTTAACAAAAAAAAAAAAAAAAACCTAAATTAAAACTATTTTAATAGCGAATTAATTATATTTATTTAGTTGCAAAGAGTATTAATAGGATACTTGATATTTGAATTCTCTTTAAAGAAAAAATAAAATAAAATAAATCTATTTATATTTAATAATGTATTTAGCTTATCTTAACGTTAATTTAGGCTCTCTTTTTCTTCGTATATGAAATTTTCTGTATCTTAAGTGGTTTTTCAATCGTTCCCATTGAACTTATAATCGATTATCATTACTTTCGTTTGTTTATATTATTTCAAAATTTTTTATTCATGTAAACGTGTTACTTTCTACTGTGGTGTCTTAATACTTGAAAAAAAAAAATCGAAGTAAAGAAAAGTTTATACCGTAACTTCCATTTTAACGTTTTATATAATTTTACAGGTTTTACGTTGTTTTATTTTGTACACCTTTATTTTACCGTTGACCGTTTGTTCTCGAATAATCGTCAATTTGAATTTGAATTTTTACATTGGAACGCATGTTTTCGTTTTTATACACGAATATTTTGTTACTTTTTATTTCAACATGTTTCATATTCTGTAACGTAACATTAACCCTTTGTAGTAGTTGAATGCGATTATGGATGCGTAAATTCTAGACGATTCCGCGCGCTGTATTAGCACGCACAAATTTCCGGCCCAATTTGAAAAGGAACGGGATTTATCCCGGCGCTTCGCGTTTACACAATTATTAACGTAATTTTGTAAATATGTTTGCTATATTAAGAGTATCTAATCGTATGTATTTAGTGCGGACGATGTGCCAATATATGTGTGTACCTATTTACGATGACCGTTATTTATTATGCGGATATACGCGCTTATTGTAGTGTACATTTAAAAAGCATATTTTTTGCAACGTTGAGAATACGATTTGTTCAACGTTTTCATTTTTTTTTTGTAGTACAAAATTATGTAGATAAAATTTCAAGCCGCGTTCTATGCGCCGAAGACGTCCCGATGAGACGAACAAAATATCTTGAATTTAATAAGGCCTTAAACTTACCAAAGTTCGCGAAATCGGGCTAGCCAGCGGCGCTGACGTAATCGAATGAACAATATTGCTTATGGTTTACAACAGTTACCAGGTATTAGGATATAAAAACGATTTTTTTTTCTTTTTTTTTTTTTTGTATATAAATTCTACGTTGTTTTTTCGTGTTCGATTATAACTAACGAATGATTTTGAACGGTATCGCGCGAAGATGAATATGAAAGATTTTTTCAATCGGGTTTTTGTATTTCGTATATTTGTCTTCCGTGATTAGAAAAATTTTACTATGCAAGAAAGCGTATTTAAAGGTGTTTAATGTACATTCGTAGGAAAGCGTCCAAAAAAAGTAGATGATTGCACATGCGGAATGGTTGTATGTTTTTAAGATCTGGTCATTTTAATCTCATCGGAAATTTATTTATAGATGTATACAAAATTAGGCTGTTTTTTTTCCTTCTCAGATTAATGTAACACGCTTGTTATCGCTAGCTTGTTATTTTAATTCATGTTGTGAAAATATCAAAATATAATGTATCACTTTTGCGAGTGTTTTATTGTGTGGTTTTTATTTTAATGAGATTTATCGGATTTATTCGATGATAACACTTTTTTTCGAAATAATGTATTTGCAAATTTTGTGTCGAAGATGTTATTTATTGTATCGAAGAATTGAAGATAAATCAAACTCGTTGGTGACATTACACGTCATGTGATATGAGGCAAAAGAAGGCTAAGTTTTCACAAACGATTTTTATTTAGAAAAATAAAATTGGCAAAAAGAATCTGATCTTGGGAAAAATCGTAGAAATGGATCTTCATAATACATGTAACTATACACTTTAACACAATGCATACACAAACTGTCATAAAGGCGCGATCTGTTCTCATAGTAAATAACTATTATGGAGCAATAAATCTTTGTTTGAATAATGTGTGACGCCCTAGAACGAATTCTTTGATGTAGTTTTTTATTCAGTTCTTTATAATTACTAGGAAGTCGTTTATCATACGAAAAGAATAATAATTAAATTTTCAAAGGATAAACGTATATAAATCCCTACCCCTTTGAAGGGTAACAAAGTGTAAATAATCGTAAGTTGGAATAGTGTATGTTGGTGTACGTACGTGGGGTTTATATTAATTTTTTAAATAGCATTGTAGTAAATTTGTAAGCTGTATTGAAGTCATAAGTTTTGTTAGTTATAGCATTTTGTTGAATGAAAATGTGTGTTTCATTTGGAAGAAGGAAGGACTTTTTCCAACAATTTCTATTACCTCCATTACCAGAAGTTAAGAAAGATAATTTAAAAGAATGTTGGAAGTTATTGAATAGTTACAAGTTCATTTGCGGCCGTCTTCATTCGGTAATTATGGTTTCTACCGAACGCTATAAAGCGTGGAGAATTTCGTTTTATACAACAGAGCCGGTGGTACATAACTATCCTAAACGATTACCTTACCCAGGATTCGTACCATGCGTGAAGAAATCACATTTTCGCGTTTTCAAACATTACTTTAAAAATATTATACCTGTAAACTTTTCCGTGGGCCAATCAGCATATTGTAAGTTTACAAATCTTAGAGACGAAATACGACGTGTGTGGATGGTTGATTTGAAATGGAGTCCAAAAAGCATAACGAGTAAGTTCATGTATCAATTTTTTCCCATTTCTTCTTGTAAAAAAAAATCATCTCATGATAATAAAATTTTCGGTCATCAATGTGTGATTTCAAATTTGATTTTAGAAACCCTTCGAGAGATGGAAGAAGAACTTGAATCAGATCAACGTAGACTGAAGGGATTGCCAAAAAGTGAGTTATTTCTTATATCAAAAAATTTCCAAGAGTGACATTTGCGAAAATTTGTAAAAGAGCATTCGAAATGTGATTTCCAGATGATATTAAAAGCAGCCCTCCAGAACTGGATGGGGAAGCTCGAGCAAAAAAAACACGTAAAAGGAAATTGGACGAAAGTAAGTAATTTTATGCATAAGTGATAATTTTGCCGTAAATTACGGATCGAATGTGAATCCAATTTATGAACATTTTTTTAAAATACATTTCTAATATGATCTATAGGTAGCTGTTTTGAAATACATAGTAAAAAGCCGCAAGATTCCGTGGGATTGAACAAGCGTAAAAGAAATTAGGAATTGAGCTCATGAGCAGAAGCCGAGAACTCGACATGGAACTTGAAACAGTAATGATCTATAAAAGCTCACATAAGCAAAATTATATATGCATGAAGGTGGTTACCGCATTTTCGTAAACGAGTTGACGTCGATCGCAGTCACAGCGTTTCTCATACAGGCAGGCGTTTCTTGTGTTCGATTTTTTGTATGCTTCTTTCTCAAATTTTCAAAATTTTCAAAATCCTTCAAACTTCAATAGTTTACGTTACTCCCACGTTTTTTTGGTTATAAAATTTTTCGTCGCAATCATGCTCGTAAGTGCCTTGAGTACGGCGGCGTTTTGCGTTATCAAGAATTAACTAATTTTCAACATTTTCCGTATCATGCAATTTTGTCGAGTTACCTCAAGAACGAGCTCTAAAAACAGTTATATTCAAAATCAGCCATTCCAAACTACCCAAAAACCATATACTCAAAACCCCGCCGCATTCAAGAGACTTTGGAGGAAGATTTGCGACGAAAATTTAATTTGTTGTACATATTTTTTCCCCTCCAGTTATTTATAAACCGTTGTAATGTAATTTTTTTCACTGATGGTAATCATTGAAGTGCATATTTTTCCCTCTTGATATATGTTAACCGTTAAAGTGGAATATTGTTTTTTTTTCACCAAATGATAGTAAATAAACATGAGGAGATTAAAGATATGTCTTTAATCTCCTCATGTTTATTTACTATCATTAAAATGTATTAATATTTTGTTCGGGTGTAAGAATAGTTGAATAATCATTATATTTAGGTATTTCTAATGTTTTTTTTTTCACGCATTGTACCCTATCTTTATTCTCCTCAGATTTATATATTACCATTAAAATAAAATGTATTAATATTTATTCGGGTTCCAGTTTTTTAGGAGCGTATAGGTATATTCAACTTGTCAGTCAAATTCAGTTTGCTTTAATTTGCATTGAAAGCGTACTCCATCCACCAAATTTACGCTAATTTGTGAATGCTGTTCAAATACAATATATCCATCATGTGGAAGTGAATATGACACGAATCTCAATGAATACGCAATAATTCACCATTTTCTGATACATTATAAACTTAAAGTTGAGGCCGATTTTTTACCCTCAATTTGGTGATCAACTCGAATTAGTTTCAATGAACATTGTTCTAACTTTCAATTGTTCCATGTACGTTTAAAGTTGCATACACATGCAACTAATAATTTTTCACGATTTGTGAGCACACTTGCGCGATGAGTGGACTGGTACCAGAACGTCTCGACAAAATTAATTGAATAATTCTTGTAATTAAAATTTAATGAAACGATATAGTTACATTTTGAAACGCTGATATGTCAGAAGAGGATAAGTGTTACCTAAGGGCCATAAAGAAAACACGAGTCGACGTTTAATCGAACTTTAATTGAAGAGATCTGTATTACATGAGATACATTATGCGACTAACTTAAGAACAGAGTGTACGAGCCGAGAGTATTCCAGAGATGTTAACCCGAACAGGTTTTTCTTCTTTTCGGGTTATGGTTACAGGTTAGGGTTATGCTTTTTTATTTTTCGGGTTATGGGTTCGGGTTACGGTTACTATTTTATAAGGGATTGGGTAGTTATGGGTTATGATTAAACGGAAATTATTTTTCGGGTTACGGGTTATGGTTTCGGGTTTTCTTTTCTTTTCAATTTTCAACACGTCCCTCTCCTGATTTTTTTATTTTTTGAGCCTTCAGGCCTTGTTTAGGGAAACCAAATGTCAAAGTTACTATAACTGTAACTAGCATCGCAAGAAAATTCAGAAAATTATTGACTATTGTACCAATTTGCCTCAACAAACAGATCTGTATGCCTGTATGCTGTATCTTTATGCAGCTTACAATCGGTGGAAATGAAAAATAGGCACTGAAAAGTGAAAATTGAATTTTAAAATTTAAATATTTTATAAATTTGTAATTTAAAAAAAAAAAGAAATTATAAATCATTGATCCTCAATTCAATATACCTATCAATACTATTGTTCTTTTCAATTTCTCACAAGTTTTTCATTTTGAATTTGAAATGGGTACTGGGTAGTGGGTATCTACCAGACCTGGGCATGATCCAGATCATGAGCTAGATCATTCTGAAGATGATCTGATCTTGATCTAGATCATATTTCATTTCATGATCTTGATCTGATCTAAGCTCACATTTTTTTAAAAAAAGATCAAGATCATTTTTTTTAAATTATTTAAAATTTTTAAATAAAAAGTCAAATTAATGCTGGTAATAAAGGAATACAAAAAAACTTGTTAGACAAAAGTTGTAGGTAATTGAGTGTAAAATAAAAAAGTATTGTGCTATTTTGGCCGTAAAATCGAACCCAAAGGAGATAATAGGCAAAAACAGGTTTCGAGAGGGGTGGAACCTCAATAAAAAAATTAGCAAGGGGTTTCAGGGGTGGTACTTTTTAACGGTTATTCAGGAGACCACTCTCGACAGTTTTCCGCAATAAAAGCTTTGCTCAATTAAAAATGTTTTTATTTTCAAAATATGGTGCTAATTCGCCTACACTATGAAGACTTGCTGGTGAAAAAAGCCAAAGTCAGTGATATGAGAGCCGCGTTTTCAGCGCTCCCACTCTTCTTCGCTCTTTCGCTCTCGGCCATTATACATATGAAGAGCTATAAACCGTAAGACTTTTAAAATATTCCAATTACAGAATTGTAACGCGCGATTCACCGTTTACGGCGCGGCGTACATATTCATCGGTGATCCAACGGTCTGCCCGTATTTTAATCCGAGTCGTTTTCAGCTCGGCACCGAACCCCGTAGATGGACGAAGATAACTCGCTACGCATCGCGGATGCACCGACGAGTTATCCTGCCACTACGAGAATTTAAAAAAAAAATTAAAAGGAAAAAGTTCATTATTTATTTGGATTTGAAATCATACCTATGAGGGTAAATATTTTGAAATTGTTAAATGAAAAAAGGAAGAATAAAAAAATACTAATTTTAATTGGATTAACCCATGCCTATCTAATCCTCCTACCTACCCGAACGTAAAAAGGCTATAATTAACAGTCCATGTTCATGTGATCACGATGTAGATAAAACATTCGTGGGAAAGCTATAACAAACAAAAAATAAATATTTTAAACGTCCGAGCGCTCTCGCGGCAGCCCGACGTACACAATAAAATTTTCAAATTTTATACTCAGCGGAGTGCCCAGCAATCGTTAGCCGGCGAGTTGAATTTTTATTTTTGTTTTTAAACGCTATTAGGGCGCCTGTGGCAGCCCAGCGTAGTTTCGTTTATTGTTTAATACAAAAAATTACCTGTTGATGGGGAAGGGGTATTTCTCTCAGACGCAGCGCCTATGTCGCCCGTTTTTTGGATTTTCCCTTCCGGAAAAAATAAAGTCGCGGAGCGCTTGAATAGCCGCCCGCACAAAAAGTTTCCCCAACAGTCCGAAAGAAAAAATCGGTCCTTCGAGAAAAAAGAATGTATTTGTTTTGTATTACAACTGATAAAAATTAATTCTCTCGCGTTACATATTTAAAACGAGTAAAACAAAAACGAAAAGGGGAGAACGAGAGAACCTCGTATCATATTTTATCATACTATATGTACTACTCGCTGACACAGTAGCACAAAAATTAAACATATTTACAAATTTTTTGAAGTTCGTGCGTCTTCGAAAAAAATAAACACTTGATTAATATGTAATCCCACCCATTTGAACTTGTTTGACATGTAAAAAATTCCAAAACTGTTTAATTTTGTTATAATTACAGAAAAACTGCGAAACTTTAGAAAAGTGGCCAACAGACGTAAATTTAGGGTCGTGACCGCTCGTCACCTGCAGGTTGCCAACCTGCGGCGAGCGAAAAATTTTAATTTAAAAAACCAAAAAGTAATGATAATTTATTCATAAATTAATTTTGTTTTGGATCAAAATATTTTTGAAATTTTGTTTTGTTATTATTTTTTCTAAAAAAAAAATAATTTATTTATTCCGAAGACGCACGATTTCTCATTCACCTATGAACGAACTAAGTTTTGCTTGCTCATAAGCAAATGAGAAAATGGTAAAAAACATTTAAAATTAAGACATTTTAAAATTAAACGAAGTTATTGGTTAACATGTATTATAAAAAAACATTGTGATACCCCCAAAAACTTCGAAAAGCCATTAATTAGGCCCCTAAAAAAAACGAAAATCAAATACCGACTTCATTCTTTTAAAATACACCTTATTGGATGATTTGTTCTAGCCACAACAGTATCGTAATAATTTTGACATCCTCAAAAGAATTTAGAAGTTTCTTCAAATATGACATTTAACGATCCTTCCTTATCAATGTTAATTAAAAGATCATTAAAAATCTGTTGACACTCCGATTCATTCATCACCTAAAAATAAAAAGGACAATTTCATAAAATTTTTTACATTTTCTATCTACGGTTCGCATTTGTGGGGAAAATGTGGTCATGTGGAAACTAGGCAAACGCTGAAAAAATAATTTTTTGTTTTTTACGCTTCCTGTAAAATCAACTTTTTCCGCGTTAGCCTGGTTTCCAAATGACGCTTCTCATTTCCACACTAATTTTGTTATTGCAAGTGCAAATTGCAAATAAGCCGATTTCATTATTGTGGCATTTACCTGGGTGATGTTTGTATGTATGTTGAAACAAAAGACTTTTACATCTACAGTCAATCCAGGGAAATTTAGCTTCTTTCTCTCACTAGACCCGCATTGCGTTATCTAAACAAAAAAAAAAATGAATTTGTTAATTTGAACAAACGTAGAGAAAACCAGTGTAAACCTAACACGAAACACAGATGCAAGCACTGCTTGGGGTGGCACTTTTTCAGGGCCAGTATTTTGCTGGGCATTTCCACTCCATAAAACACTAGTATTGAAGAATAAAAAAAATGCTTAAAAAAACAAAGTAGGTATACTTTAATGTAGGCACTTTATTTTGCCAAAGCCATCTTGTTACAAAGATCACTGCTGTAACAGCGCGACAGAACAGATTTATATCAAGCGTCAGTCGAGTTTTGCGAAATTGAAACAAAAAATTTAATCTATGTCAAGAATCACACGTACTAAGAAAAAGAGTCGAAAGTGGTAAGTTAGACGCTAAGAGATAAAGGATGCAAGTGGATAAGAGTGGTCAATTAGCGGAGAGCTACGAGGTTCATAACCATCAAGAAAAATTTGCCACACAATTTACAGACCCCTACCCTCTATTTGAGAAAATTTTTTTGTGGGATACGAGATAAAATTTTTTTCTCAAGAGTAGGTGAATCGAGTTTCTCAATTTTTTTGGTATGCCAACACACGCATGTGGGGCATTCTAGAAAAATCTCCCTTTCTTCATATTTTCCCCTCCGACGTTTCCTAATCTTCATTTATTTCCAATGATACTTGAGAACAAAAATAAAACCGGCACTTTTAGACGTACATATTACAGATCTCTGAATAACAAATTATATTTTTTCTGGGAAAAACATTTTTGGTGGACCATCTTCAAAATTGGCCCAAAAGTGTGAGAGGATGTAAGTGGAAAACCTATCGATGCTATAAATTTTATATTAAAAATTGGTTGGAAAATGTTGAAAATCTGTTTCGCGGGAAGGGAGTTTTTAATTCCAAAACTTGAAAATTTGGTAGGTTTGATCAATTTAAAAATTTTTTTTTCCAAAATTCAAGAATACTAAACTAGGTACAAAAATTACCTTACTCAAATCGAGAGGAAAAAATTTTGAACTAACGATATGAAAAAGGAATTTGATATGTTGAATTTTAAAATTTTATTTAATTGAATTTTTTTGAAATTTTGACTGCTTAAAAATATTCCAGAAATTTCGATAATGGATTTCCGTTATTTGACACCGTAATCAACCGGAAAGGTAAAATTACCAAAAATATCACCACAAACAAAAAACCAAAACAATTCTCACCGTCGTTGTTGGTTTAGGAGTTGGAGATGCGGTTGGACCAGGATGCACAGTCAACGTCTCTCAAGTGGTAATGACGTGACATCATAATAAAGTAGCTATGGAAAGAAGAACATTTAAACGTAGAATTTATTATTTATTTGTTGGCTTGACAAAAGTACAATTCATGACATTTCCATAAATAAGATAACATGGCATGCAAATTTTATTATGGAGTCTTTTATAAAATAAATTAAATTCACCGCACTTTCATCGAGAATCTCAATACGTATTATTAACATTTTATCGTTCATTTGAGTATTTTGGTTCTCCAAAGATGTTTGACTAACATAGAACCTGATGATTATGTAACATAATAAATGATTCAATAATTGGCACGTTGATGCGACGAAAATTAGAGTAAAACATTTGTCGTGACATTTGAAAATTCGAACCAACTAATAATACATCAGAATATAATCAGCTATGAGGTATCTACCTATATTAAATATTCAATAAACAAGCACCTACTTGTCTGGCTACTATTGCACATTACTACAGGGTGTTCCGTTTCGGGTGTACCACCTGCAAATGGCAGGTAGGTGAACTCAAGTTAAATACATGTATCATGGTTTGCCTGTCTAAAAATCGGAAGGGGCCGAGATATGTCAGCTTGAAAAAAAAAAATTTGTTAAAAATAGAAAAATGTATATCTCACGAACTATAAACGATAAAACTTTGCGGCTTGTTTTGGCATGTGAGGTATATAATGAAGTTTCTCTGGAGTAAAAATGGTGAGAGTAGGGGGGGCTAGATGAGGAGATAGGAGAAGATTAGTACCGAAAAACATGGAAAAAGGGTAAATTTTTTAATTTTTGGTAAATAACTTTTGAAATTGTCCTATCAGTACCCCTTTTTAAAAATTTCTTATTAATGAGAAATGTGTCCCCTACAAAATATAGTAGGTGAGTACCCCCTTGATAGTTTTGACCATGAAAAAAAAAATTCATTTTGAAAATTTTTCTTTCACAAACTACGAATGATAAGGAAGCGCGCGGTTAGTTTCAACTCGCCACATTCTCATCAATAAGAAATTTCTAAAGAGGGGCCTTGATAGAGTGTTTTCAGAAGTTATGTTCAATAAATAAAAAATAAATCATCTTATTTTTCGCATGTTTTTCGGTACTAATTTCTTCATATGCCTTTTTCTAGCTCTCCTGGCCGCACCATCTTTTCATTAAAAAACCTCACTGCACGCTCTGAGTTGAAATAATTTCTCAAAGGGGTTTGAAATAAAATGTTCAAAATAAATGTTTCTCATTCAAAGCTCTCCTGGCCGCACCATCTTTTCATTAAAAAACCTCACTGCACGCTTCATGAGTTGAAACTAACCGCGCTTTCTCAAATGGGGTTCGTGAAATAAAAATGTTCAAAATAAATGTTTCTCATGGTCAAAATTATCAAGAGGGTACTCACCAATTACATTTTGTGGGGGACACATTTCTCATCAATAGGAAATTTTTAAAAAGTGGCTTTGATAGAGCAATTTCAGAAGTTATGCTCAAAAAATAAAAAAAATCCCTTCATTTTTCCCATGTTTTTCGGTACCAATTTCCTCATATTTCTTCTTCTAGCTCTCCTAGCCCCACCATTTTTACATCAGATTAACCTCACTGCACGCTTCACGAGTTGAAACTAACAGCGCTTTCTTATCATTCGTAGTTCACGAAATAATAATTTTCAAAATTAATTTTTTGAAAAAACTCGTAAAGAAAAATTAATTTCTATCAGATTTTTTTTCTCATTATCAAACTATATATATTTTGTAGAGGATACATTTCTCATTAACAAGAAATTTTTAAAAAATGGTCTTAATAGGACAATTTCAAAAGTTATTTACAAAAAATTAAAAAATTTGCCCATTTTTCACGTGTTTTTCGGTACGAATTTCCTCATATCTCCTCATCTAGCTTCCTTACCTCCACCATTTTTACACTAGGGAAACTTTATTGTATACCTCGCATGCCAAAGCAATGCGCAAAGTTTTATCGTTTATACTTCATAAGATATAAATTTTTCTATTTCATGATCACTGTGAGCAATTTTTTTTTAAAAATCTGAAATTTTTAGATGGAAATACTGATTAGTTTGTCACAAATCACTCAACCTTCCCTGTAGCTATGTTCTATCCAGAATGAGAATGAAATATGTGGTTTTTGACAACACGTGATTATTTTTCTTTTGATTGTTTTTCCTCTGCCACAAGTTCATTTTCCATCGAATTTATTTGAAAAATATATCATTTTTTAGAGAATTTTATCTACTTCAACCTATTCTCGTAACATTTTAGCTTAAGTTAACTTATGAAAAGAACTTCTTCATTTAATGACCAAAAGTTAGAAAGGGGTAAATCGAAGTACAAACATTAACTTTTTTTCTACTATTTTTATCGCATCAAAATGGTTTGTGCCACAATGAAAAAAAAAAGAAACACCCTATAAGCGCATAAAAATATAAAAAAAGGTGTTAGTTCTTCAGTTTTCACTCGTATATGTATATAATTAACTCCTCATTTTAATTTACAATAGGCACGATTTCATCACCCTCATATTAAAATAGTTATGAAGAAAACATTAAATACAGTGTGAACGACCAGAAACACACGAATCAATTAACACTCCACGTTCCAAATGCTAAAGCTTCAAAGGTAAAATATTATCGGACTATAATTAAAATATCATTATAATCATAGGTACCATTTGGTATCTGAAGTTGGTTGTAAGTATTTTCTTTAGCGAAGTAAGCACATATTCTAATTTAGATAGGTGCCATGTATTCTGTAAACAGAAATATTTCAGCAGTCCAAGTCTTAAAAAGAAAGAGTTCGGTTGTTTTTTCTCAATTTTTTTCTTTTACAATATAATTTTTAAAACTACAGAATTTGCTTCCTATTGTTCGATGTAATTAATAAGGATTATGCGATAGAAGTTAAATATACATTTTACGCGTTAATTCATTTGTGAAAAGTAAGTAGTCAATGCCCACTCAATATGCACTCATTTAAACTAGCATTAAATATGATCAAAGGAGTGTAAATAAGGCCCATTTTTGGACCTGCTTACTTTAGGATGTTATGACCGCCAAGTTATCGCACATTATGCCCCTAATAAAGAATAAACCTTCCTTTCATATGGAAATCCTTATTTTGGGGTGCCGAAGTCACAGCTTGAAAACATTTGTGGAACCAAAGTTTTTGAATAAATTTTTTATTGGCCTAAAATGTTTGAGTACGCACCAAGAAATGATGAAAGGGAAATAATATCGATATTCACCCAATTTCCTATCCTTTCCTTTGAGATACTCTTCATGGTAGAAAGTTGTATTGAAAATATTTTATCCATTGAAGTTTCAGCCCTATAAAAAGGTGTGCAGGTATCTAAAAATTCGATAACATTTATTTTTGGATTTTAAATTTTGGACTCCTAAAAAAGTTGGAAAGATGTTGGGTCATAACCCGAAAGCCCGAAGTACACAAAAAAGAGGGAGAAAAATAGGTCTGAAAGTCCGAGGTTCAGACGACTCTACGTCCACAATTTAAATATGTACTTGACCATCCGTTTAAATGTAGGGCGCGATGTTGTCAAATAAAAATGTAATTCGTAATTATAGTAAATATTTATTCATTTCAACATCAGCTATTTTTGGATACAATTTAGTCTGAATTCCTTTTAAAATCTCGATTACGATCCGCACAAGCAGATGATGCTGCTTGAAATACGAATAGTAGTGAAAAAAGGGCTTTTCATGACATACAATGATATGACTATAACCTAGTTATTTTTATTATAAGGCAGCGATGAGATAGTCACGAGTGTTCTGAGAAAATCTATGTAAAGTTGTTATCACCATTTTTGGGTTGGCATTTGCTTGTTGCTAGCTCGATCCATCTAGTAATTAGTCAAAGCTCGCATCTAACCCTTTGACTATATACTATATGGACCGCGCTACATGTAGAAACATCCGGTTGAACATAAATTCCCGACGCACAATTCTGCGCATGCACGAAGTCTTGTTATCAGGATTATTTTGCTTCTTGTGTAAACATCCGTGCTTGTACATTATCCGTTTTACAAACACACACTATCTTCTATCAAATGACGCATGCGCAGAATTGCGCGTCGGAAATTTATGTTCAACCGTTCTGTGGTCGTATTTCTCATTACCTAGCTTGGGCCATATAGTATTTAGTCAAAGGTTATAATCAACCATATAAGTGACGAAATAATCCTGATAACAAGACTTCGCGCATGCGCAGAATTGCACATCTGAAATTTATGTTCACCCGCGATGTTCCTACATGTAGCGCGGTCCATATAGTATATAGTTAAAGATTACAACAAATTATAACATCAGGGCTACGCAAAAATTTGAAGAGCTCACCTTACCCTGATCCTTCCTTCCAAATTGTAGGCAGTAATAGCTATCGTTTCCAAGTTAAAAACTCAGCCAAAAAAGTCCATTCGTAGTAAAGAATATGTTCCTTTCTACTCTAGATGGATCCTACCTTGTACAGTATTCAGTTGAGAGTGACTTTAATTTCGTGTAGTAATTAACTGTAATTTAAAATTTAGAAGTAAATGTACTCGTATCACTAAAAGTAGCCACAAGTACCTATACCGTGCGCGCAAATGATTACTTACACACCAGCGCAAAAATGTGTTAAAACTAGTTTTTCAAAATTTAGAAAATAATATCACAAGTTTTGAAATGGCCTTTTATCCCTGTTTATAATTTAATTATGTTACAAAATTAATTAAAAATATAAATAAACCCACAATTTCCTGTAATAACATTTATTTCAAAATTGCATGAATGAGTTTTTGAACATTTTTGCGCTGGTGTGTAAGTAATTACTTGCGTGCACAGTATACTTGTTCAATAAGGCTTTTATATATGATAATGAGGCTAAAAGCAGCCACAGAAATATGATTGTATTGCTAATGGGCTCACAAAAGAAGTTTCAGCCGCTATAAAGAAGCCTAAATCTCAGGAATATATCAATTGATTTTGTTACCTATTTCGAGAATTTCCTTTGTTTGTGGAAAATTGACCATGTACCATAGTAAAACAAAAGGCATAGCTTGATGTTCAGAACTCATTATTTGTAAACATAGGATTTTAAATTGGTGACATCATAGCATGCATCATTACACATTATTACTCTAGGATATTTAAATTACCTAAGTTGTCTTCTCACCACTCGTTTGTCCCACACAAACATGAGAGCATCTAAAAGAGAATTAACAACTCCCTTCATTTCCCTAAATTGACTGAATATTAAAACAATTTCCCTTACATCTTGTCTCAGCTTGTACTTGATCATTTTAGGGAACTAAAAATTAAAGTTGTGACTTTAGCGCCTCCTAAAATAGGAGTTTCCATATGAAATGATGGTCTATTCCTTTTATTATATAGTACATGGACCGCTCGAACTGTAGAAACATAGTCAGCCAATATAACGCAACTAAATGGAGGTCGCATTTCCAAAAACGCGTCTGCGCATCTTAATCGCGTCATTCGAAACGTCATGTTTCCCCGTACGCTAGAACGGCAGGGTAAAGCGGGATGAAAACGGGAGGCGTTTTAGGTAAGGAACGTCAGTTCATGCATGCGCAGACTTATTTTTGGAATTGCAACCTTCATTTATATTGGCTGAGTATCATAACATTGCGCTAACTGGAGTTCGAGCGGTTCATATTCTGTATAGTCAAAGGTCTATTCCTAATTGGGGGTACTATGAAATTCCAAAGTTGGTAGTCCCAAAAAAAGGACATTATTTATAATCCTTCTTCATAATTATAGAAAAAGGAAAGGGGTAAAAAAAATTAATTTCTATACCATAGCACTTATTTACCAATTAATAACGATTCACTTTCTTACAGGTTGTCATGTTCCTAAATATCGTCATCAAAACCTATTTTATGACATCGGCCATTATACCCAACAAGAAAATATCTTTAATTGCCATCATTCTCATATCCACTCTGAGTATCATCGCCATCGGCGGAATGATAATCGCTATCTTCGCCACCAATGAATACAGCTACAGAACCATTACAATGGGCTTACTCAGCTGCATCATATTCTCCTGCTCCTTACAAGTCATCGCTAAACTACACGAACGTTCTCTAATACACCTTATGCAAAAGCTGCTTCAGAATACCTTTCATTTCACCGAAAAAGCCATTAAAGAAGAAGCAGAAACTGAAATGGAGCATAAGTTTTGGCGTTTAATCCTCATACTCATGATGTGCACTACTACCTGCCTTTTCTGTCCTTACTTATACTTCATTACTAAACCTGATATAAAATACGATGATCCTGATTTACAAGTCATACCTTTTTTCTTAGCGTACTGGAAAACTGAAACTCTATCTGAGTACTTAGCTATGGTTATCCTACAGCTTTCCATCACCGGCATCACAATACTAGCGTATTGGAGCTTCACCATATTTACCATTTATGGTGTCGTTAATTTACAAAAGCACATACAAGCATTGAATGCCCAAGTTCACGAAACGCTTGATTTACATAAGAAATTGTATTACGAAAAATACGTCATTGGGTGCGACTACGTTTATATCAGAACGAAAGAATCAGCAGATGCAGAAAACCAGTTTCAGCGCTCATTAAGTAAAAGTTTAGCAAATGCCATCAAGTATCATCAGTTCATTCATAGGTGATTGGAGATTGTGCTCAGTGAAACGACTATTTGGGAAACTTGATTATTTTCTCTGTTTCCAGATACATTTCTGATTTCGTGACATTCCTCAATCGACCATATACCTCCGTATTCAGTTGGTATATTTCTTCGAGCATCGTTTTCGCTTACAGTTTTTTACAGGTCTGCAATGGAACATCATCCGTATAGTCCATTTTAGTATGTATCTCATCGATGTATTTTTTCTCTCGCAGGTTATTGGAGATGATGTCGTTTTTTTCATTAAAACCTTATCATTAACCATTCATGGAACGGTTGCGCTATACTTATATTGCTATATGGCTCAAATAGTCAATGATTTGGTAAGTAGTAACTACTGAACTACTACGTACCTGCTTGTCAAACAAATTTCTTAAAGGTAATTCGCTAAAACGAATCTTTTTCATTTCAGAACGAATCAATAATGGATGCTTTCTATTACACAGAATGGTATAATTTACCACCGAAAATTCGAAAAACATTGATTATGGTATTGATGCAATGTCAACAAAAATATAAAATAAGATCATTTGCTATGTATATCGTCAATTTAAATTTATTTATACGTTCCTTAAGAATCGTTTACTCAGTACTGAATGTCGTTTTAGTGTCGCAAAAGAAATAAATACGATTTCAATGATGTTCCTTCTGCTTATTTTTTTCAACACAATAGTTTCTCTTCTATTTTTCGAGGAAGTCCGAAATTTGGCTCATCTAATTGGCATAGTGTAATTTCAAGTGGCGTATATCTAATATTTTGAGAACCTATGAAAGATGAACAAGAATTGGCCTTTTGAATCCAAAAAGTTAGAATCAACTTTTGTAGTAAATTCAATCCATAAGTTGACTATTTGTGAATAAATTTCAAACATTTTTATACACTATACTTTGCACCAACCATTGCGAAATGATGCCTTAAAAATTCTTAGGATAACATATATAGGTAATTGATTACTATGTATCACATGTAAAGGCTCAAACAAAGCTAGGCAGTAACACTATTATCAACATTTAACCATATAATTTTCATTATTATAGAGTGCGAAAGGAGTAGCGAAATTTTAGCTGAAATTTCCAACACAGAATGACATAGAAAGGCGAATCCATAATCAGTACATGAAAGAACTTCATTGAAGTGTTTGTAAAAATAAATCGATCATTTTTTAAACGAGTACAAGAATAACACCGCTCAACTAGAATTCACAAAATGTTTTTGATTTTTATCGTGAAATTTTTGCAAACAACATCGGCCATATCAGAAAATAAATCCAAAGAAGTCATCTTCATCATCGCATTGCTCTCTTCTAATATCCTAATTTTCGTAGGCATACTATGTGCTCTCTTCAGTACAAAGGACATCACATACTTGACTATGATCTTGGGAAGCCTGCTCTGCGTGACATTCAGTATAGCTTTACAAACCACAACAAAATTACATGAAAAAAAATTACGTCGAATAATCAAAGGACTATTCAGCGAGCATCCAAGTTTTCCTGATTTCGTCGATAAAAGTATTACCCGAAAAACCGAAACGGAAACTGAACAGAAATTCAGAAGCAGAATCTTAGCTTTGGTATTTTCATTGTCGTCATATCTGATTTGTCCATTTATATATTACCTTATTAAACCTGAAGTCTCGTTTGAAGATCCAAATTTGCAAACAACCCCTTATTTCTACTCTTTTTGGAAACCACACACAGCGATTCAATTCATTATCAAAACGATTCTCGAAATGTTAACTTCTTCTACTAGTATAATAGCGTATCTCAATGTGGTTATATTCATGATTTATGTTGTGTATAATGCTGAAATGCATATTGAACATATGTACTGTTTCTTCAAAAATGCCATTGAAGAAAGTACAAAAGTGTACATGGAGAAAGCTGAACTGGAGTTGAACGATGATCGAATATGTGACAGTTTTATCATCAAACATCTCGATTCCAAACATAAACATGATTTCGAAAAATCTGTCAATAAAGAATTTATTAAACTCATCAAACACCAACAATTTTTTCACAGGTACAAGTAGAATAAATTGATCAACTGTCATACCTACATATTATGCATTTTATAATTTTACTGCAATTAAAAATGAAATTTTGACATTCCAGTTACATTTCCGACATCACAAGTTTCCTCAACAAACCTATTACATCTGTTTTTGTTTGGTATATTTCATCTACTATATTGTTTTCCTACGCATTTCTTCAAGTAAGTGTTGCATGGGTAGATAAAACATACGTGTTTAATCTGTACGAGTGCGTTGAAATATTTGATCCATTCGTTGAATTTGATATTAGGTAAGAGACAATTATTTGTTCATTTTAAAAATGATACTCCTTTTGGTTCATAACAATTGGGCACTTTTTGTTTTCTGCGACGCTGCTGAAGCCATTTATCACATGGTACAGTCTAAGTTGATTTTTTTCTCAAGGGCTACATCTCCCTCCATCGTTCATACCTTCGTTGTGTTTCTATTTCAGAACGAACAAATCATCGATTCTTTGTATAACACAGAGTGGTATTATTTATCGCCAAAATTACGTAAAGATTTGCTGCTTATTTTGACTTTATGTCAGAGAAAGTATAAAGTAAGATGTTTTGGTATGTACGTAGTGAATTTAAATTTATTCATTTACGCTTTAAGAAATGTTTATTCGGCATTGAATATAATTTTAGCCATACAATGAAAATAAAATTTATCTGTTGACAAAATCTGTATTTGTTACTTATTTTTTTCTTCTTTACGTTAAAAACTATTCCGAGAAAATGAATTATTTAGATAAAGGTAACAAAATATATTACTATTGTCACTTTTTTACCACAGTCTTTCATATACTGGTGTACTCACTAGCAGGGGCGTGCTCACCGTGTAACGACTCAGGATAATATCCTGGGGCCCCGAGGAGTGGGCCCCTTTGGAGTGGGGCCTCTTTTAGCGTGACAAGAAGTGTAATTAAGTCGTACAATTCGGTAGAAATAAAGGTTATACTCGTAAAATAGTAAAAAAACTTCATCAAATTTATCTTAACGCACTTAATAAATTCAATTCAACTCAACTGCGTAAGTATACTTAATATTGGTAGCAGGTACCCACTCATCGGGAAATTTTTACTTGTACTAAAAGCAGTGATGAAACTAGCAAAACTAGCGAAAATAAGGCGTTTATGGCTTTACAAATTTTTAATATGATGACCACATATGATTAGAAATCACATTTTGCAAAAACTTTTTAAATTTACAAGGCCGTATGCAATGCATATTACCGATTTCCTCAGCCTCCACAGGGGTTTGAACCCTTATAAACAGCTGAAAGAAAATGATTAAACATTCTTATAGGAATTTAGGGTAAATCAATTTGCTATAGGATTTATTTACTTGTGTCAGTTATTGTAAGCGAGCAAAGTTCAAAAAACTGAGTTAGGGGGTTCAAAGCCTCGTAGGGGCTACGCATCACGGCTACATATGGGGAGTTTTAGTATTTTGTTCACTCTTATACTCTTGACCAACATCCCGAAAATCTGCTCGATAACCGCTAATATAAGTTTCTGAATAATCTTACACTTCAGTTTTTGAAGACAGGAAAAAAACAACCAAACTTTCTTGAAGAAAATTTATGTAGATAATTTTTTTATTAGCCATTTTTTCGTATCTCTCCTTACGAGGAAGAAAAACACAAAAATCTATGCTCAAAAAATGATAAATCATTATACTGCTTAATGCGTCTTCTTCAAGATCTCTTCACTAACTTATGATGAATTGTAGAAAAAATGTAATGCAATATTTTTACGAGAAATTTGGTGTAGAACAATTTTGTGTGGTAAGAATTTTTTCGTATTTGGCACTGTAACCAAGAAAAATGCAAAAAACTCACTAATGTACAACAATTTAGTCATTTTACTTAATGGGCCATCTTCAAAGTCATTTTGTTGTCGAACGGTGAATGATATAGAGAAAAATGCGTTAGGCATAATTTGTAGGTAATTTGATGTAGATTAATTAATTATATATCTAATTTACTTGTATCAGTCATTGTGAGTGAAAAAATTCAAAAACTAGCTTTTGGGGGATTCTAACTCCCCTAGGGGGCCACGTCACAGCTACATGAGGGGAGTTTGAGTGTGTTGTTTGTGGTATTACTCCTGACAACTATACCAAAAATTGGCGTAATAACAATTATTGCCCAAAACGACCCAAATTATATGGGAGGGGATGAGCTCCTCCTTGGCTTCTGAAAGGTTAGTAAATTTGGAGTTTTAGCGTAAAGTTGGTGAACTTGACCACTAGCATTAATAAGTACCTAGTATCAAAAATAAGACAGATAAATATTTTCTTAAACAAAGTATTGCAGTTATTGAAATTGCCAGCTTTTGGAATTTACCAACTTGCCAATTTTTACATGAAAGTGGAAAAAATTTCTTTCGCGCTTCGCGCGTTGTATTTCTTACGATTTTAAAAAAATTTGAAGGGGGCAAAAAATTACAAAATAGCTTAAAATACTAAAATTTAATAATATTAACCATGTGTGGAAGATAATTTATCAACTTGTATAAAAGATGAAAAAATTTCTTTCGCGCTTCGCACGATGTTTTTGTTACGATTTTAAAACATTATTTTTAATTTTTAATGCGTTGTATTTATTTTTACCCATCATACCAGTAGGATGATGTTCTCAATAGAGTAATGTGAAGAATGACATTTCGATTGTTTTTTCTTTTAGGCGTTGTACGAGCATCATAAGAAATATCATTCAGGACTACACCTATCGTTGAAATTTACCAAGATGATACATTTTTTTAAATACTAATTTCGTATTATCGATGAAAAATTGCCAATTTGCTGAAATCAAAACATTTTAACGTTGGAGCAAAAAAAAAAAATTAAAAGTTGGCAACTTCTTGTTTTCTTCCCACCCCTCACCCCCGCCCTGAAGAATGTCCTTAGTACGCCGCTGCTTGGATGTTGACTAACAAAAACAAAAAATTCCAAAAACAATTATTGTTTAATGAAATAGTTTAATGTTAAGTAAAAATCGATGTTATACCTATCAAAATTTAAAAAATTTTAATTCTCCATATTAAAATTTTTTGCTTCTTCGGTTAGCTTTCCAATTCACTCAAAAAAAGTCAAAAAATTTTAACGGGGGGGGGCCACGGACTCTTGGGGCCTCTTCAAGATATTTATCCTGGGGCCCCCAAATGGCTGAGCACACCCCTGCTCACTAGGGTAAGCCGAATTCTGGTTTGTTTCGAAAAGTTGAGAAAGAGATCATAATATTTGGCAAAGAGCCTTACCAGCACGCCATAAGATTTTCAGCCGCTTTACCTTATTCTCAAATTAAAAAAAAAGAGAATTATAAATTCAAAAATTTCTTCGTTATCTATAACAAGACTGAAAATTTTCTTGTTAGCATATTTTTTAGATTACCTTTTTCCCCCTTCCACGTGTCATGTACCTACAGCTACAAGGCTGTATACTGATGAGAAAATAAACTGATGCCATAAGGCTAGATGATGGGAGGAGAGATAGGACTCTGTTCAAAAATCATCTCGAAAAACAGAGAGAAAAGTAGGATGAAAAGATTAAGTATATCGTACATTGGCTTGTATAAGAATATGATAGATGAGATAGTGTTGAGGTTCAGAGTTATTTAAGTTAAAGGAGTGCGGATCCAAAGCCTCATAACTAGTTTAATCGTTCTGAGTTTATTAATGGTAGGTTGATTGGGCAATTGTTGTGTGAATAAAGCAAGTAAAAAAACTTTGACTGTTTTCTTAAAATCTTATAGCGGTGTCCTTCTCTTTGGTGTACTGTCAGGTTCGGTTCAGGTACAGGTTTAATTGAGTGGTGCAAGCATCATACACTTGGCTATATACAGCTCATTGTGACCCAAAATTCATTGTCTAGATATCTGGGGCTCGATAGAAGCACCAGCTGATAACATAAAGTATGCTATATAGTTATATGAGTCTAGCAATGTAAATAAGGGTCCTTGTGAATCACCATTTGACTTTCATCATAAAAATTGAACACCAGATTCTAAGGCACCAGATTGAACACTCGAGGAATCTCACGCAACAGAGCTCACAAACACTTGAGAGATTTTTCTTCAACTTCTATGTTAATGAGGCGCCACATATATCCGTAGGCAAGGCATAGAGAGGGCTTGAAGAACTGGATAAAAGAAGGAAAGATAACAAGCAGATGAATGTGCTTCTGAACCGATAGAATACATTTCTTACCAAGCTGGGATTTTCTATGGTGATGAAGCTCAATCCTATAACAAAAGTACAGTCCGGAATTCCTGGAGAATTGAAGAACGAACAGTTTTGGTTCGGAGACCCAAAGTTGGGCTAGGGTGCTACCACTGTTTTTGCTCAGTATGTTTCATCTACTATGTATATGATTGTTTGCCAACGCATTTCTTCGAGTAGGTACCTTGCATGGGTAGATGAAATACATGTGTTTAAACTGTATGAGTACGTTAAACTATTTAATCCGCTCGTCGAATTTCATCTTAGGTAAGCGACAATTATTTGTACATCTTGAAAATTGTATTTTTCGTGTTTCGTAATAATTGGGTCCTTTTTTGCTTTTTTGCAACGCTGCTAATTTCTAGTGCTGTCAATTCGAATCGAAGAATCGAATATTTGTTAAGAAATTCGCTTCGAAAATTTGATTTACTTCGATATTCGATTCGGTTTGATTTCCATAATATATTTTTTTGAGTATTGTCTTCATGAGAATAATTTCCTGTATTGCACTGCACTATAGCTCACCTCTACATTTACCCTTAAGGAATGATTGGTTGCATTAGCTACCTATGCATGCCTAGAAAATAAAAAACTCAGTGCTATTAAAATTCGAATGATTTTTCCCACTGCCACGTTCATTAGTGGTATTTTGATTTTGAGCCAAGTTTTTTATTTTTTACTTTTTTTTCATTATTCGACTTTAATATGGAAATAAAAAAAAGATTCAATTTGAGTGATTATTGATCACACTGGATCTTTTATGAAATATTTAAATCGAATACTCAGTTTCTTTCGAAGAAGATACCTTCGCCATGGATTTGATAAATTCGAATATGCAACTCCAATACCACTGAAAAGCTCAAACCTTTCATTAATTCCATTATTCAATTGTTTTGAGTATTCGAACCCTTGTGTTGAAGCCTCGAATATTAAAAATTCGATTCACCTGGAATATTTGGTTCCCTTCGAATAACCAATTTAATATCGATTTTCAACGTGGCTAATATTCGAATATATTCGAATCGAATATTTTTTCAAAAATGGAATATTCGATTTTTTTTTTATTGAAAGTCGACAGCGCTACTTCTTTCAATTTTTTTGTACATTTTTCATCACATCATCGTTCTTATCTACATTTCTTTCATGTTTCAGAACGAACAAATCATCTATGAATGGTATTATTTGTCGCCAAAATTATGTAAAAATTCGATATTATTCTAACTCTTGTTAGAAAAAATTAAAGTAAAATATTTTGGTATGTACGTGGTGAATTTGAGCTTTTTTCTTCTTTTGAGAAAAAAAGTGTTTTCAAGAACCACGAACTCAATAATTAGGCATAATCCGGCCTAGCAGCTGTCCTTCATGGGCATAGTACTCGACAGAGAAATGAGCATCACTTTTAGAGCTTTAAAAAAATCGGAATATAAATGTTAATATCGATGATATCATTTATGAATAGTACCCACTACTCAACACATCTCTTTTAATTTTTCTCATTATTTTAGAATTTCCTCCCGGATGTGTGCATAACAAAATACCTAGGTACGTAAAATTAAATACAATGAGAAATCTCGAGAATTCTTATTTTTTAAATTTACAATTTTTTTTTTTTAATTTAACTTTTTTCAATATGCGTAAAACAAGTGTACGAGGAAAAAGTATTCTCCAAATTGTTACATGTGGGTAACTGATCATTTATAAAATTTTAGTTCACACTTCGCGTTAAAATCTCTCTATATATTAAAATCAAAACTTTAAAAATTGTAACGCTGGAGTTTGTGTACCCAAGTAGCTATGTATTGTGATATTGTGGTTAACGAAGCCATAAAATTTATAGAAGGTTGTATTTGGAAGACCAGTGCTGTGTATTGTGATATTGTGGTTAACCAAGTCATAAAATTTATAAAAATGTTGTATTTGGAAGAAATCTATTATATTGAGGAACGCAGGTATAGTATAGTACCAAGGAAAGAATACAAATGTATCATGGAAATATCTACAATCTTCAAACCGAATATAGTAATAAAATTTTATGGCTTGGTTGACTTGATCACAGAACAGTCTTTTACTAAGGAAACAGTAGAAAGCATATTTCAAACCGAATATAGTAATAAAATTTTATGGCTTGGTTGACTTGAAGCTTTCTATAGAATTTTGTAAACGATTCCTGATGACATAGGGTTTTCCACAAAATTTAGGTAGGATCAACAATGGATTGCTTTTTTTATGGAGGGGGGTTAAATTTCGATTGCAAATAATATAATAGTATTTGTCCATGCCTAATAATTCATTTGAATTGTATATTTAATCCTAAGGTGTATAATATATAATTATGGTCATTCTTATTTTCCAGATTAAACAGTAGTATACAATATTTTAATAATCTTAGAAGCCATAAAATTTATAGAAGGTTGTATTTGGAAGACCAGTGCTGTGTATTGTGATATTGTGGTTAACCAAGTCATAAAATTTATAAAAATGTTGTATTTGGAAGAAATCTATTATATTGAGGAACGCAGGTATAGTATAGTACCAAGGAAAGAATACAAATGTATCATGGAAATATCTACAATCTTCAAACCGAATATAGTAATAAAATTTTATGGCTTGGTTGACTTGATCACAGAACAGTCTTTTACTAAGGAAACAGTAGAAAGCATATTTCAAACCGAATATAGTAATAAAATTTTATGGCTTGGTTGACTTGAAGCTTTCTATAGAATTTTGTAAACGATTCCTGATGACATAGGGTTTTCCACAAAATTTAGGTAGGATCAACAATGGATTGCTTTTTTTATGGAGGGGGGTTAAATTTCGATTGCAAATAATATAATAGTATTTGTCCATGCCTAATAATTCATTTGAATTGTATATTTAATCCTAAGGTGTATAATATATAATTATGGTCATTCTTATTTTCCAGATTAAACAGTAGTATACAATATTTTAATAATCTTACTAGGAGGCTTCGCTCCTTGGGCTGCTCCGCAGCCCCAACCTCCTGCTCACGCCCTCGCTTCGCTCGCCCTGCTCGCTTCACTCCTGCTGTTTGCTGTCTCCTTCACTTATTTGGAGGGGGGGGGGCGTTTACCCAATCATTAATATTTGAATGAATAATCAAAGCATTGAGAGGGGAGGAGTAAGAAGAAAGTAAATTTAAAAAAAAGCATTGCTGCATCAGAATTTTTCGTTGCATTTTTTAAACTCCTGATCTCATAAATATTTCATTTCACACCTGCTATCATGCTCAGGAAACATTACATTGTTCTCTATGGGTATACCTAAGATGGTATAACTGATATCGAAAGTAAACACAACTAAGTCTCACTTCACCCATTAATCACAAACCAACAGCAACTTGAATTCTTTTAACGATTAATAAGAAAAAAATGTTTGATTTAACAACAGACATAGCTTCTACATTCTGATTATTTGAATTTATACGTATAACTGGAAAACTATAAGAGGTTGAAGAGTATTGTAAGCGGTGTAAATGTTCTAAATTTTTACCTCTTTCGATTAAGATATCAACCAACCTCGTAGCTTTTTAATTTTTAAGTAAATCCAAAAAAAAAACAAAAAAAATTGCCATAAAATTGGAATTTTTATGACCCCGAATTATCAAAAAATAATTTCAATGCTTGATGACATATCTAGAGGTGAAAAGACACTCATTAAAAAAAAATCATCAAAATTGGTCCATTGGGAGGGTCTAGCGAACTGTCCCAAGGTTTTCTTCAAAATTCTTTTAATATATAAGATTATGTTTTGATTTAAATCACGCTTAAATTCACTTTAATAAAAAATGTGTACGATACATGTTTAGGTGGCATAGGGTTGGGCCGCGCAGCGGTCAGGGGCGTAGCCCCTAGTATTGATGAAAATGTAGGTAATAGTTCTCCATATCGAAACATGTAGCACTTTTAATATCAACATCACACTGAAGAAGAAATAAACAACATTTTTGAGGTTTTCGAGAAATAAATATAATTATATGAAATGCCAATAGTGGGGGTATAATTAGGGAACAATGGCACAATTTTTTTTGAAAGTTTCTTACTTTCTTACTTTACTTCATTAATGCCTTAAACTGCAACATAGGCCAGAGGCACGGATGGAACAGAGAACTAAAGTTGAGGGAGAAGACCGGTGTTATGAAGGAATTTGAATAAGTTAGTTATGGTAGTAGGACTATTGCCGAGAAGATTGATAAGTGATGTGGGAAGATTATGCGCGAATCGTTGATAGTGGAATTTTGGACAGTCAGTGAGGATATAGTGAATGGTGATTGGAACAGAGCAACTAGAACAAATTGTTTATTGGGCATTTTTATCGAGAAGACACGAATGGTGATTTTTGCATGGCCTATGCGCAAACGACATAGAGACATTTCCTCTCTTCGATTGGCACGATATGTAGTAGACCATAGATCTGTGAACATTTTGATAGATCTAAGTTTGTTGGAGTTCGAGTTTTTTTCCCATTGTGGTTGAAGACGATATTTGAAAAAAGTTTTGAAATCTGATGTTGCCAAAGGATCGTTAGCGATAGAATCGTCATTTCGTTAATTTTTTTGAAAAAACTGGATAATTTATATGTCAAGGTCATGCACAATACATATAGAATGGGTTGAATGTGAGTTCTTTAGGACTCTGAAGAAATAATATGCCCGATTTTCAATTCAAAAGGGTTCCCAGAGTATAAATGATTTCAGTGTGAAACATCCAAATTAAATTATATTGTAGCGATGCTTCAATTCTGAGAACACCTATCAAGTAATAATAATTTATTTATTACTAATTTCTAAGAAAAAAAAATTTACTGCAATTTTGAAAAAAAAATTATGATTGTAAAACTAAAAAATAAATTTAACTTTCAAAAAAATCACTTCTTTTACAGTTTTACATTAATTAATTTTCGAAAAAATACAAAATTCTACTCCCCTAATACGCATTGTGCAAGTCGGTATTGAATATCTGATATTTTGGGAACCCATGAAATGTGAACATAAAGCAGAATTTGCCTTTTGAATACAGAAAATGAGAATTAACCTAATGTTGTAAATTCAATTCATAAGGTGACTGTTCATTAATGACTTTCAAAAATAAATGAAATAAACGAATTTAAATAAATATAAACTTGATCATGTATTTACCACAAAGGGCTATATCCAAATGATGAGAGCAGGATTTTTTCCGTACGTTTGCAATAATGAAGGTAATAATACGTGTTTGTTTGCAGAAGCTGAAAGTTCCAAGTCTGAAAGTTCGAAGGGTGGAAAAAATAATAAATAAATAAAACCCAACCAAACCCAACTTTGAGGTAAGGAGCGTAAGTCTGTAAGTTCCAAGTATGAAAGTTCGAAGGGTGGAAAAAATAATAAATAAATAAAACCCAACCAAACCCAACTTTGAGGTAAGGAGCGTAAGTCCGTAAGTTCCAAGTATGAAAGTTCGAACGGTGGAAAAAATAATAAATAAATTAAACCCAACCAAACCTAACTTTGAGGTAAGGAACGTAGGTCTGAAAGTTCCAAGTTGGTCTGAAGGTTCGAAGGGTGGAATGAAATGATAATAAAATAATGTAAAAATTGTAGGAATAAAAATAAAATAATATTAAAAAAAAAATTCAACAAAAAAAAAGGGGGAAAAAAATTGACTTGAAAATCGTTGAAAAAATTCAGACTGCCCTGAGGGTCGATCTCCAGACCCTCCGCACGAAAGTCTATCATCATACCTGTACGCCACGGATTGCACGGCAAACTCTCTCAAACAGGGCTGTTAACTTAAACGTATATTAGTTAAATTCAGTTAAAGTTTTAGTCTTTCAAAACAAAAATAAGAGTTAAAGTTAGCAGTTTTATTCTTTTCACTTAAAGTTTAAGTTATAGTTAAAGTTGAAGTAAACTAGTTTTAACTTAAATAAAATAAAAGTTTAGAGTTAAGGTTAAAGTTAAATTCTTCTTTATAGTTAAAAAAGTTAAAGTTAAAGTTAGTTAAAGTTTAATTCTTCTTTTAAAATAGTTGAAGAAGTTGAAGTTATAATGAAATAATGTGGTTACCTATTAATTATATCATATCCGCTTTTTATGTACGATGAAAAGATGAAATAAGACATAAGAGTTTCCAAATTCAATAAATCAAGCATTTATAAAAATATAATGAATTTAATTTTAAATTTCACATTTAAAATTTTAATTTTCAAAACTACTTATAATTATTTCGCAATAACAAAAGATCATTAATAAATTAATAGACCCTTTGAGACTGTATCGCAAAGGACCTAAAATGGACCTCAAGTCGCTGAATGTTCGTTCAATATTGAAAAATTTGCTTGAGACTTTAACCAAAACGATTTTTTTTTAAGTTTAAGTTAAAGTTTGATTCAGTTTAAAGGACTGAAAATATTAGTTAAAGTTTTATTCAGTTACATATATTGGGATTTATAGTTAAAGTTAAATTCAGTTATATTCTTAATGCGTGAAAATACGAGTCAGTTTGAGTTAAGGTTAAGAGTTTTAGTTATTGTTAACAGCCCTGCTCTCAAACAATCCGCATACATGTGGTGAACACTAAAGGAGAAGTACTCTTCTCTAATAAAATTATAAATATGCTATAAAATCCTGCTCTCATCATTTGAATATAGCTTCGAATGTATTAACCTCTTTAAAAGCCCTGAATACAAAAAAGTTTACAGTACCCTTTGAGTATATATCTCCTGGAGTGATAGAAATAGCCGATTTTGTTATATGCGAGGGTATAGCGTTAGAGGGCGCTGTTCAGTTATGGTTGATGCCCGGAGTGGTGTGATAACTTGATAAGCTAATGAAAAATCTTTAAAAACTGAAGTAAAAGTATATAAGTAAAGACTTTTATTTGTCAAAATTTTCTTGTTTTCATAATTATTTTAGTTTTTTTTTATTGATTAATTATATTTCATTTCACTGAAGTCCAAACGATCACGCGAAGTATTCAATATTCATGCTTTAAAATTTTAAATAAATAAGTTGAGAATTTTTATTTCTGAACTTGATACTTTAGTTTATTTTATTTATTTATTTCAGATACATGTTTTAAACATTGAAAAAAAAAAAAAACAAAAACAAAATTCAGGCATTTTCTAGATTTCAAATTTTTTTTTCAAATTTCCATTTTCAAATGTTTTGAACTTCTGAGAACTTGAGAAGTCAAGGTCATCAAGGGTATAATCGCTAGCCAAATGTGAAATTTTGAATTTATTTTTTATGGAATGAAATAAATTGACTTATTTTAATTTGGTCAAGACTCACATTTAAATTTAAATAAAAAATTAAAAATAAAAAAAAATATAAATTATAAATTATAAAATAATTTCTCTTAATTAAAATAAAATTTCGATTTTTATAAAAATTATATAATAAACCAATTATAAAAAATATTATTAAAGAATTAAATCTATGAAAAATAATTAAATAAATTAAAATATCTAAATTTACAGGTGTTAGACGATAATATTATTAAACGAATGGAAATGCTTGCTGGATTCTCCATGCTCATAGTGCTTAGGGCTTAAGTGAAAATTAAACAATTATGGTTCTTAATTTTTTCTCATTCAATTATGAAGTTACGGTGAGGAGCATCAACATTATAAATTTAGAATAGTTGAATACTAAAAAAAAAAAAAAAAAAAAAAACGTTTTTTTGTTTTTTATTATAAAAAAAGGTTTTTTACGACCTTGAAAAATTGTCTTTTTTACGATAAAGCAAACAAATCCGTTTATAAATCGTTAGTAATTAGTAATAACGTAATTCACGTTATAAAAATAATTTTTTTCGCGTAAAAACGAGGATAAAAAAACAATAATGATATTATATTATGATTATTGATGATCTTTCGGGCATCAACTACAACTGAAAAGCGCCCTCTAACGCTATACCCACTGAACTAGCATTTCTATCACTCCAGGAGATATATACTCAAAGACAGTACCTAACATTTTTTGTTGATCATTAGACGACGAAATATAACCGCTGAGAGGCAAAACGTTCTAATTTATTTGTACCTCTATCATTTGGAGGGTGTGATAAAAAAAAAAAATCGAGAAATTTTGAAAGTATAACTCATATGCATAAAGTAGGCAATATTTATGATTATTTATTCATCCCAAAAGTAAAGTTAATCTTGGGTCACAACAAATTTAGCGAAGTATCTATAACTCAACCTCAAGATAATTATATGTCAACAGTCCAATTCTTACACACTACTTGGCTACTACCATTGCGAAAAATTTCTATTTTTAAAAATTTCTTAGATATTACATAAATGATTACTACATTTCACATGTAAAGGCGCAAACAAGTCTGAGCAATAACACTATTATCAACATTTAACCATATAATTTCCATTATTATAGAGTGCGAAAGGAGTAGCGAAATTCTAGTCGAAATTTACAAATACAGAATAATAGATACAGAAAAGCGAATCCTTAAACAGTGCATGAAAGAACTTTCTTCAAGTGTTTTGTGAACTAGAGATACCTAAATCAAATTTTTTTAAAAGTGTACAAGAATAACATATCTTTCAACTAGAATTCACAAAATGTTTTTGATTTTTATCGTGAAATTTTTGCAAACAACATCGGCCATATCAGAAAATAAATCCAAAGAAGTTATCCTCATTTTCGTATTAGTCTCTTTTAACATCCTAATGCTGGCAGGCATGTTATGCGGTGTCTTCAGTACAACTGACATCACATATCTGACTGTAATTCTAGGAATCCTTCTCTGTGCGATATTCAGTACAGTATTACAAACAATAACAAAACTATACGAAAAAAAATTACGCGATATAATCAAAGCACTATTGAGCGAGCATCCAAATTTTCCTGATTTCGTCGATAAACGCATTACTCAAAAAACCGAAAGGGAAACTGAACAGAAATTCGGAATAAGAATTATAGCTTTGGTATTTTGTTTGGCTTCATACTTAATTTGTCCATTTATACATTACCTCGTTCAACTTGAAGTTTCGTTTGAAGATCCAAATTTGCAAACCACCCCCTATTTCTGGTCCCTTTGGAGAACACCCACAACATTACAATTCATTAGCAAAACGATGCTCGAAATGGTGACTTCTTCTACTAGTATAATAGCGTATTGGAATTTCGTTATATTAATGATTTATGTTGTTTACAACGCGGTCAACACATTCACTCTTTCTTCAAAAATGCCATCGAAGTAAACATTAAAGTGTACATGGAAAAAACTGAATTTAAGGTAAAAGGTGATCATATATGCGACTGTTTTATCGTCAAACATCTCGATTCCAAGCATAAACATGATTTCGAAAAATCTCTTAATAAGGAATTTACCAAACTCATCAAATATCAACAGTTTTTTCACAGGTACAAGTAAAATAAATCGATAAATTGCTATTAGTTGTCAAACCTATAATTATAACATACATTTCATAATTTTACCGAAATTTAAAAAAATTAAATTCTCATATCTATTTATGCTGTTTTGCAGTTACATTTCTAATATCTCGAGTTTTCTCAACAAACCTTTCACGGCTCTTTTCACTTGGTATATTTCATCTACTATATTGTTTTCGTACGCATTTCTTCGAGTAAGTAGCTAAGTACTTGCACAAGTAGATAAAATACACCTTATTGTTTAAACTACCTATATAGTTACACTGAGCTTTTTAATTCTCTCGGCAAATTTCATTTTAGGTGAACGACAATTATTTCTTCATTTTAAAAATAACTAGTGCCTACTCGCCCCTTCGGGGCTCGCAATAAAAATTAAATGAAGAAAAAAAAAATTATTTTATCCAACAAGCACTGCTACATTCCAAACTGCACAACCGAATTTATTCTTACGTATTTGTTACCCCCCAACAAGATTTCTTCCTTTCAGGATGAGCTCGCCCCTTTATACCTTCGTATACCTGCCATTTTAAACAATTTTACAACTTTACCCTAGCTCTTGCCTATGTACGAAGCTTTTATTGAAATTTATCACCTTTTTTTCCCTTTGTATACCTGCTATCCTTTATACTTTTTATACCTGCCATTTTAAACAATTTTATGACCTTACCATTGTACATGTAAAAAGCTTTTATTAAAATTTACAACCTTTTTTTCCTTTGTATACGTGCTATCCTCTATATACCTTTTATACCTGCTATTCAAAACAAGGATGCGCGCGCATCTCAAAACCGATTTCATTTTGATTTTAATATATAGAGAGATAATCCTCTTGTGTCATAATAATTGGGCACTTTTTGTTTTCTGCGACGCTGCTGAGGTCATTCATCACATGGTACAGTATCACTTGATTTTTTCTACCAAGTTATTTCTCGCCGCAGTGGTGGTTTTGATAGGGAAATTTAGGATGTCCGACTTTCTCATGCACAATTTGCGAGGTTCATACTATAATCCTTCGCAAAAATATTATAGGGTATTTACAGTAACTGGTCCGTTTTCAGAATGGTCATTAGGGCGGATCGAAAAAAAAACATATCTTGGATTTTGACCAAATTTGACGAGGTGTTTTACTTCAAGTGGAAGACTTCCCAAAAAATTTTTGAGCCACCTAGATGAAAGCGGAGGGGAGCAGGAGGTCCCCAAAGTGCATCACCTTTTAAAAAAAAGGTTGTTTTTTGTATTTCTTAGCCAGTCAAAATGGCGTGAGAAAGCTTGTTTAGTACTTAAAAGGTGCAATTTGAGTTTCTGAATCTTTCTAGACCATCGCCATCCTTATTGGATAAAAATTCAGACTGCTACAAGGGGGTCGAAAAGTTGCAGATCGCGATATTTGAATTTTATGAAATTTTCGCAGACTCTGCATCAGTTATGTTTTGGCTTGGTAATTTGACCAATTTTTTCTTCAACCTCTAGTCCTTGTAGCAGTCTGAATTTTTATCCAATAAGGATGACCAGGTCTAGAAAGATTCAAAAACTCAAATTGCACCTTTTAAGTGCTAAAAAGGCTTTCTCACACCATTCTGACTGGCTAACAGCATAAAAACAGTGTTTTTTTCAAAAGGTGATGCACTTTGGGGACCTCCTGCTCCCTTTCCTTTTCATCTAAGGGGCTCAAAATTTTTTTGGGAGGTCTCCCACTTAAATTAAAGCACCTCACCAAATTTGGTCAAAATCCAAGATATGTTTTTTTTCGATCCACCGCAATGGTCATACCTCACGCACCTAACGACCAATCATAAATTTAAAATGAGAAAAAATCTAGAAAATTTTATTTCTACCTTCCTAAATAATATCGTTCAGTTTTCAATAAAGGACTGAAATTCATTCGCGATTTGAATCATCAGCTGATTTATGTTTTAATTTTACGAGAAAATCGAAGGAATTTACCACTTTCCGACCTGCTGATTGGTTGTTATTCGCGTTACGTACGATCAATCAGAAAAAGGACCACTTACTTTACTTCGTTGTATATTCGCTACGGAAGTTCTTTTTACGCGACTTCATATTTTTTGGTTAAAGCACGTTTGCATGTTTATTCTTGTTTTTGGTGACGAGTGTAAAAGATGGCTTATCCTTTATTGTGATTTTTAAACCAATTTTGAACCCTCTACCTTCATGTGAGACAAAAGTCTTTAATTTGTTCATTTAAAAAAAAAAATGTTTTTAAACTGTAAGCAAAGAAAAATGAGGTATGCCTTTAATTAACTATACAGTAGAAAAATACATTCACTTCTTCCCCACAAAAATTAACACTAGATATTAAGGGGGGGGGGGGTAAAATTTTTTGGTTGAATGCATACAGTACACTGGCGGACATTTTCAAGACTTTTTTATATTACGCTTTTGTATTTTTTTTTTTAAATTGGGAAACTAGATTCATTTTAATTTTTATTGCAAAAAATTTGAAGTCTTGATTTTTGAAAAAAAAAAAAAAATGCATGCAGTTCTCAAAAAATAAAATAAAAAATCTGAACCGGGAGGTTCGCCCACGCCGGGTTTCCCACTAGCGGCAACACTGCGTTGTCCGAGAAGTTTCGCACAACGCGGGCGTATCGGTTGTAATAATTAGAGGAGTAGTGATCGTAGAGTTATCGTGGAGTCGTCGTGTAGTCACGTTGTGCATAAGAAGTCGTTAAAAAGTATCGTAACAAAGTCGTTGTTAAAATAATCACGCGTTATACCGAAGTTAACGTATGTATATTATCAGAGTTCGTACGCGGCTCGACATATGTCATTATATGATTGTTTGTAGCGAATTGTAAATCGGCTTAAGCAATACACGTTTGAAATTAAGTGCGTTTCTTTTCGTGATCAATCCTATCTCTAGTACACGAACCTACTCAGAGCATGGGTGAGCTCTGAGTACGTGTTACGTAAATCAGCATCACCTTTGATCACCTTGGCGTACCAAAGTACATAATTACACCCAATTCAAATCATATTGAATTTTTATAATGTCATTCTGCGAAAAATATTAATAGATGTTTTGGAAAACAGAAAATTGAAGCATCAGAATTGTGGGGAAATACGATTTTTGCTTTATGCCCTTTTACCAGAAAAACTAAAAATTCCTATTCCATTTCAACAACTGTTCAACTTTCTCATAACTTTTGTCATGTAACTTCAGTCAATTCCATAAAAACCACCACCAAACTAAAATTTTACAAATCTTCCCATTAAATCATTGTCCAGGTACTCTTTAATAATTTTAATTAAAAAAGATCCTCCTTGGTTGCATAGTTTTTCTAGAAATGGGGCATAAAGCAAAAATCGTATTTTCCCAAATTTTGATGTTTCAATTTTTTGTTATCCAAAAATCTATTAATATTTTCCGCAGAATGTCATCATAAAAATTTAATATGATTTTTTATTTTATTTTTTGAGAACTACATGCATTTTTTTTTCAAAAATCAAGACTTCATATTTTTTGCAAAAAAAATTAAAATGAATCTAGTTTCTCAATTTTTTAAAAAACTTCACATATAAAAAAAAAATGTAGTCTTAAAAATGTCCGCTTATGTACTGTATGCATTCAATCAAAAAATTTTATATCCCCCCCCCCCTAAGCCTCCAATATCCTGACTTCCTCCACAGAACTGTCACTGTTTCTCGCCACATCCTTCATACCTTCATTCTCTTTTTGTTTCAGAACGAACGAATCATCGATTCTTTGTATAACACAGAGTGGTATTATTTGACGCCAAGATTACGCAAAGATTTGGTGCTTATTTTAACTTTATGCCAGAGAAAATATAAAGTAAAATGTTTCGGTATGTACGTGGTAAATTTAAATTTATTCATTTACGCTTTAAAAAATGTTTATTCGGCATTGAATATAATTGTAGCCACCCAACGAAAATAAATTTATTTATTGATAAAATCCAAATAGGTACATACTTTTTTTTTAATCCTTTCCGTCAAAAACTGTTCTGAGAAAATGAATTAATCAGGTATAGTAAAATTTATTATCATTTATAATATTTACGTTTATATCACAATCTATCATTTACTGGAGTACCTATTATGAGGGGCGGAATTTCGTTTTGTTTCAAAGAGTTAGTAGATCTGTGTCATAACAGTTGCTAAATAGCCTCAAAAGCACGTCATAAATAATTCAGCCCTTTACTCAATGTTTAGATCTCAAATTAAACAAAAAAAAAGAACAAATGTTTATTCACATCGCGAAGTCATATTTCGTCATCTATGAAGTCTGAAACAATGTTATTAGTCATTTCTTTTTTAATTAATTTTTTCTCGCCCCCTTCAATGTACCATGTAGAACTACACAGGCGCAGGTACAGTGAGAAATTAAAATCGATTTAATAATGCAGGAGTATGGGAAGAAGGAGAGGGCTCTGTCCACAGATAAAGAATCATAATTGATCGACCCATTGATATGCAAATATATCACGGAAGGAAACTGTCTGTTCCCTTGGAATCTGAAGTGATATATAAACGCGTAGTACTAAAAACATTGTTAAAACATGTACGAGAAGCCATTTGAAGCAAGAATACATTGTTTGGGAAGCATTGTGATGAGGCCATTTCTTACTTGTTCAAAAATAATTTTGAAAATGTGCAATAGAGACCATGGAAACAGTGACGTTGTGAAGGGTTTATTTAGGGGGGGCGAGCACACAAATTGGACGACTGAGGTACCTATCTATCAAAGAAAGATAAGCATACATAATTCAAAGAAGTGATTTTAATAAGTAGAAAAACAGAAAAATTAAAAGAAAAAATGACAGAAAAAAACAATAAAAGAAAAACGATAAAACAATTATACTTTGATTCGCCTATGTTTTAACAAAGACCACTTTTTGAGAATGTGATCTAGCTATATTTTTTCCACTAACTCTTTTTCGATGAATAGCATTAAACACCAGTCTAAACGATCATCTCCAATTCTATTTCTTATGAAATTTTTTACTAGTTTTAAGGAGCTGAAGCCACGTTCACTAGATGCTATAGATATAGGCGCCGTGCCTGCTAATTGACAGATGATGTTCGCATCGGGTAATACACGTTGGAAATTGTCGGAATTTGCCAAAACTAAAACTTCTTCAAAATTGGTGCAATATTTGCAATTGTTGAACAATATTTCCATTTTTATCTGGACTATTTCGATTTCCATTTCTTTCTGTACAGTTCCTGGCAAAAACTGAATAACCTCTTTCAAGTTATCAATCGTTAACTGTTCTGTTTTCAAAGGTAATTTAAAAACTTCAAAAACTGGTTTAGCAGTGCTTTTTAAATTTTCTATTATTTCGAAAATAATACCGTCCAACAAAGATTAGCCTTATGTCAACGTATCGTATTTGTATCCAGTTATTCTGGTTTCATGTGTGAATGATTCGACTAAATTTTGTGCTTGGACAACTGAGATAAATTTAGGACGACTTGGACGACAGATGAATCTAGGTCGACTTGGACGACTGCTGATTTTTTTTTGACTTGGGGGGGGGGGGCGGCGACTCGCCCCTCTCGCCCCCCATCGCGAAGTCACTGCATGTAAGACTTTTTGAACATTTTCAAAACTTAACCATTTTACTGTCAATTTAAAATGATGAACTGTAAAAATTGATGGATGGATTCAGTACTCTCAAATCCATTTCTGGGGGCAGGAAGTAGGCCTACTACCTACATACCTCAAATTAATCTTATAAGTTTGTTTTAGAGGAGATAAAAGGGGGGAGGAGGTTTTATCCTCTGTACGGTTTATTATAAATTTGAAATATATATAATTAAAAACTCAGTTCCAGTAATATAACATGACTGTTTAAATTTCCTAATACATATTCAGACTGGTATAAATAATTTTCATGGATTGTAAAAAATCTGAAAAATCTTGACAAATAGCTATAAAAAATTGATAAAAATGTTAGCATTCTTCACTCACATTTCTACCACATAGTGTTGGGAATTTTTCTGCAAACCGTTGATACGGATTCCCATCTCGAAATTAAGCAATAAAAAGCTTGAAGGAATCTGATAAAAGAGTTAGGGGTGCAGACTGCAGACATGACAAAATTGTTATCGATTTTCAGTTCGACTTTAGGGACTACGGGGTTAATATTCATCACAATAATTTTTTTTCCACCTCACTCTTTCATTAACTAACATACCTATACCTACTTATTACATACCCTATTATTAAATATTTGAGTAAATAGGTATTTGTGTCTATCCAACCAAAATAAACGCTGTTATTTTGATCACTCATTATGAAAGATATCTCTTTAAAATTTCTAACCTTATAATTAAATACGTAGCAAATCACAAGACTGTATAATAATATTATGAATATTTAAAAAATCCACTTTCATTATTATAGACCATTCAATATAATAATAAACCTCAATGCGAAACTTCAAATATAGAATTGCACACAAAAGAAAACACCTATCAGTGCATACGAAGAGCTTTCTTCAAATGTTTGTGAATTTGGAATACATTTTTTTATTTCTAAGAAGTGGACTAACGTAATATCACTTGACTAGCATCTACAAAATGTTTTTGAGCTTTGTCGTAAAAATTTTGAAAACAACATCAGCCATATCAGAAAATAAACCCAAAGAAGTTATCCTTACTGTTATATTCGTCTTATCTTACATAATAATATTCGGAGGAATGATACCCCCCCTCTTTAGTACAAATGAGATCACATACATGACTGTAACTCTAGGAATCTTTTTCTGCGCAACATTTAGTACCAGCTTACAAATCATAACGAAATTACAAGAAAAAAAAATACGACAGATAATCAAAGGACTGTTTAGTGAACATCCCAACTTTCCGGAATTTGTCGATAAAAGTATTACCCAAAAATCTGAAACAGCTACTGAACAGAAATACGGTACTAGAATCATGGCCTTAGTATTTTCATTGGCTTCATATTTGTTTTGCCCATTAATATATTTCCTCATTCAACCTGAAGTCTCGTTTGACGATCCAAATTTACAACCCAGCCCTTTTTTTTACTCCTTTTGGAAAACACCTACAGCCGGCCACTTCATTGGTAAAGCTATGTTTGAAATGTTGATTGCTTCCAGTAGCATAATAGCGTATGTTAATGTGGTTATATTCATGATTTATGTTGTGTGTAATGCTGAAATGCATATTCAACACTTTCACTATTTCTTCAAAAATGCTCTCGAAGAAAATATAAAAATGTACATGGAGAAGGCTGAACTTATAGTAAGTGGTGATCGTAAATTCGACAGTTTTATCAAGTATTCCAATTCAATGCGCAAACGTGATTTTGTAAAATCAGTCAACCGAGAATTTGTGAAGCTCATCAAGTACCAACAGTTCCTACACAGGTACAAGTAAAATTAAATTAATATTGGAATACCATGATAGAAATTCTTCTTTGGAGCAACAATGTAATTTAATTTTTGCATTTATTCTCATCTTCAGTTATATTACCGACATCACAAGTTTTCTCAACAAACCTATTACATCTGTTCTTGCTTGGTACATTTCATCTACCGTATTGTTTTCCTATGCATTTCTTCAAGTAAGTGTTGCATGTGAAGTTAATAAGACGCACACGTTTAAAGTGTAAGGGTTCGTTGAGATATTTAATTCACTTCTCGAATTTCATCTTAGGGCGGTGATAATCACTCTTATTTGTTCGTCTTGAAAATAATATTTCTCATGTGTAATAATAATTTGGCACTGTTCTTTTTCTGCGACGCTGCTGAGGTCATTCATCACATGGTACTTTCTCGCTTGATTTTTTCTTCGAAGTTATTTCTCGCTACATCATTCATTCCTGCATTTCGTTTCTGTTTCAGAACGAAAAAATCATGGATTCTTTATATAACACCGAGTGGTATTATTTGACACCAAAATTTCGTAAAGATTTAGTGTTTATTTTGACTTTATGTCAGAAGAAATGTTTCGGTATGTACGTGGTAAATCTGAATTTATTTATTTACGCTTTAAGAAATGTTTATTCGGCATTGAATATAATGATGGCATCCCAAAAGAAATAATATACTGTTTTCTTTTATGGATCAAATTATTTATTTAAATAGCTTTGCGAAGTGAGCCACAAAACCAAAGAAGTTATAATCAATTTTATTTAAAACATAGGACATGAATAAAAATTTGTTCCTACATTGCTTGCAGCGATCTGGTTCTAACAGTGATTAAATTTTACAACAATTCGTTCGAATAAAATAAACAATCCACCACAAAAAATTTAGCACTGCTTTAAAAAAAAATCACCTTACAACATTTGATCATTTTGGTAATGCTGCCAGTTATTCATAATTTTGTTTACAACTTCATTTCACATTCGTTTATGCGATAACTGAGTACTATAGATACAATAAAACAATGATCGAAATAAAGAATTACCATCACCAACAGTGGTTTTAATATTATTCGATCTTTTTCGTTTTATGAACATTTTGTTTTTTAAATATGTGTAAAAGTCATTTATTTTACGTTTTTTTTTTTTTTTTTTTTTTTTTTTTTATATTTAATTTAAATAATATTGAATATAGACAGTAGATACTGATACGGACAGTAAGCCTGACAAATTATCAGGGACGTAGCGAAAACGTTTTTCGGGGCGGGGGGGGGGAATTCCCATGTACCAAAATGTAGTTAAAAAAAAGAAGAAAGAAACACCTACTAAAACACACTTTATTTTCAACATTTTCAACACAAAAAAAACAGTTCAAGTTTTTAATTTAATTCTACGATTTTTTCATTGTTTTTTAAATTGGATTTTATCTGTCAGATCTTTTTCTGCGACCAACAACATTAATCCATCTAATCTTTGATCTGCCATTTTTGTTCGGAGATGATTTTAAATGAATTTTAGCTTGTTGAATTTTTGCTCATTTGAAGCTGTAGTATATGATGCTGTTAAGACCAGTTGAAAAAAACGAAATGTAAGTTTCAATACATTTTTCATTTTTTGTGAATTTTCAACAACTTCAATTAATGATGAACAGTGAGCATAGGAATCGAATAGAAATACCTATTTGGTTTTGATTTGGAATCAGGATAGAATGTGAGGCATTGTTTTGAATTTTTCAGCGTCAAATTTTCTCGTTTCAAAGGAATTCCCAAAAGTTTATGGAAAGGATTTACGGGTATACTTCACATACACGGTTCTTTTTTTTTAGTATAAATGAACTTATATGGAAACCAAAATTGATAATGCTAAAAAAGTGACGTTTTTGAGACTAAAATTCTTCGTGATTTTCTTATGAAAACTTTTGAAATTTGAAAATGAAGATAAGACACTTCTCTTTGATTTGTTCAGAACTAGAAATTCAAATTCCAATTTATAAGAAAGTTATAAGTTGTGAAATATGGCCTCCTCAAAAGCCAATTTATTTTTGCATTTTTCTCGACAAATAATCACTCAATCAAAAAAACCTTCTGTGAAGTTTCTCAAATTCTTATTATAGGTGTAGGTAAGTAGTATTTGAGAATCAAAGATGTACGATAATGACCATTTGGCAGGCGAACCGGTATGCAATCGTGTATGTAGAATAGACCCTTAATGTATCACACAAATTTTCAATTTTTTCTTTCATTTCAATGGATAGACCGCCTAAAACTTTGTAAAATTCAGATCTATAGAACTGGCCAAAAGTAATTTTAATGTTGGTTGGTTGACAATGCAGCTGTTAGATAAAGGATAAGTTACATGAAGGATTTAACTACCTTTGATTTTGGCATTAAAAATAAATGTATTAACTTAACGTGCGCATCAACACATAATTTAAAAAAAATTCACAACTAATCATTCCAAGTTTTGATTAAAATTTTACAAGTCGAAATTTTGAGTGGAAAAGTTTAAGGAAAATTATGTTTAAAATTGAAAAAATTACAAATACAGGCTTCACCTTTTGATTCTAAAACGCATAAATTTTGTATGTATTACTTAAAATGGAAATAAGTTTAAATTTAAAAAAATCAAACTCATTGCGTCATTTTTTCGAAAAAATATAAAATCCTAGAGCCTAAACTAAAGTTGTATGAACGCACTTTTCAAATTAAATCATCTACTAAATTCCTTGGATTAACGTTTGATAAAAAGCTCACATGGGTCCAACATTGTCTCCAAATTAAAAAAGATTTGATGAAAACGCTGAATCTACTCACAATATTAAAAAACCCAAAATACAACCCTTCTAGAAATATGTTACTCCAAATATATAGGTCCTTAATTCGTAGCAAAATAGAATATGCTTGCCCAGCCTTCAAAGATTCCCCTAAAAAAACATTATCAATAATAAACACAGTTCAAAACTCGGCAATACGTATGTGTATTGGTGCGTTACCCTCTTCTCCTATAGATAGCATTTACTGCGAAGCAGCCGAACCTCCACCTAAATATAGAAGAAATCTAGTAACAAATAAATACCTTTTATCAGCAGTAGTAAACCCAACTAACCCTATTACAACCGATATTAAAAACCACAACCTATATACTATTAACAGCTAAATTAAAGATTTTATAAAAAATCCTCAAAAATAATAACCTTGATGTCCTAGTCTTTAATGAAAAAAACTCCAAATTTCCACAGTGGCTGTTAGAACTCCCAGAAATAAATCTATCAATGACAAACTACGGAAAAAAAATTATCCCCATCATATAATCAAGAGACATTACCTTGAAATTGTAGACGATTACTTTGATTATATCCCATGCTTCACAGACGGCTCAAAAAATAATACAGACTATATTGGATACGCTTTTTCCGTTAACCGAAGAATAAAGAACTTCAAAATTCATAAACACTCCTCAATTTATACGGCAGAAATTACAGCAATCTTACATATATTCACACAGCAGGGGTCCTTTGTGTTGTGAATGGAAGGCCATGAGTAATAAATGAACCAAAACCCAAGGGGCATATAGAGGAACAATAACTCTAGCATTTTACTTTTGGTAAAATTTCAATTTAAATATTATAGAGTGAATATTATAAAGTGATAATACATGTAAATTCTACAAACTAAGAAAAAAAATTTAAATAATAAAAAAGTGAATGATTCATAACTTTAGGCGAAACAATATTTCGTGTGTAATGACAGATTAATTTTTGTTGAGTTTTCAACAGGCATCTCACTCAATTTATCAAAAAAAAAAAGAAAAAAAAAAGTAGTTCAGTAACCTTACAAGATGAAAAAATTAACCAAAATGTAATCAAAGTTTCAAGTTTTTGTGGGCGGTTACCCCATTAAAAAATCGAAAATTCGTACCTATATCACATTTTTTTCTCGCTTTTCTTTGATTGCAATTACACCATACTCAAGTATCTCAAAAAAATCCCAACCTTGTTGGATATCTATTTCCATCACTCTCATTAAAAAAATTATTACAGTTATCATGTAAAATTGAAAGCAGCGACGTATTAAACAAAAGCCGATTTCGGCAACATTTGAAGGGCGCATAAATTAAAAATCATGACAATAACAAAAAAACAAAAAAGAATGAATCAGAATCAGATTCAATTAATTTTAAAAGAGTAAATAATTTAAAAAAATGATGTCTTTCACATTTTACGTTGAAATAAATTTAAAATGTCTTGTGCATGAGTTTTGCCAAATTCTCCTCCCCTTTTCTTCTCTTATGCAAACTTTCGAATTTAAATTTTAGAGAGAGAAATGTAGCGTCAGCTTTCGAGTCGTCTGGGGCTTCAAAAATTCTTGATGCGCCTCTACCTTCTGCATTCATTTTTCTAGACGGTACGTAAATTTTGTCAGGAGGTTTTCAGACACAAAATTCAAAAAATTGTTCTACACAATGTAGGTACCTAAGTAGGTATTTCTTTGTACCTAAGTAACTGTGAGATACACCATAAGCAATTTGTTTTAGTATTTCTTGATGATTATAAAGAATACTAACCAGATGCTCTGAAGCAGTAGATTTTCTCGATGAACTCTTATCGATCTCACAACTTGCTTCAAAAGCGTTAGATAGTAACTTTGGAAAACATCGCTATTTTTAACTGAGTTCTTAATTAAAAACGATAGCTATTCAAGTTTACAAGATTTAATCAGGGGCGTACCGAGGACATTGTTAAGGGGGGGGGAGAAAACCAAAAATTTCCAACTAATACCATGAAATTTTACCAACTGTTGAGCTTTTTTTTTCTTTTTTTCTTTTTTTTTTTTGCTCCGCGAAAATAAGATGTTGAATAAGATGTCACAGTCTTCTTGTTAATCTTCAAAAAATGTAAAAATAGCTGTAATAATACTGCGCAAGTGGTCAAATTTACCAACTTTCCAAAAGCCAAGGGGGGAAGCTCGCCCCCTCCCCCTTTCGGTACGTCCCTGGATTTAATGAGAATATATGAGGGCGGGTTTTCAAAAATTCGTGTTTCAGATCTTTTGTAATTACGTAAAATTATTAATAATTTTTGATTTTTCAGATTAACCAATCACAAATACCGAACATATTCCAACTTTCCAAAAGCCAAGGGGGGAAGCTCGCCCCCTCCCCCCCTTTCGGTACGTCCCTGGATTTAATGAGATATATGAGGGCGGGTTTCAAAAATTCGTGTTTCAGATCTTTTAATTACGTAAAATTATTAATAATTTTTGATTTTTCAGATTAACCAATCACAAATACCGAACATATTCCGAAAAGTTTTATTTTTCTATAATGAATTAACTTTTCTAAACTAAGCGAGTTCTTCATTNTATATGAAATCAGGCATTTTGATTCAAATTTTTAATTTTCTACTCGGAAGTCCTTCCTAGTAAAAATTTAATTACTCTCGTCCAATTTATATTTCACCATATATGGCGACCCAACAAGATATTTTTAATCACATAATTCAAAAACAAATATACAACCATATCACGCACACAAACCCCGTTCACCATACATGAACAAGGGAAGAACCTGAAAGTAGCCTGTACGCATATAGGTAATAGCGTGTGCGACGGTTATCAAATTCCGACGGCAGGAAGTTCGGTGCTGTGACCTGACTTTTCGTTGGTTGATCATAGGGCGCGCGAAATGCGTTACGACATTTGCAAAGCCGTTCGCCCAGGCATTAATTATTAGCGCGTGTAGTTTAAAAACAACGCTGAAAATTAGGTATGGCGGAGTCCGTTTTATTGCCGTCCTGGAACACCCGCGTCGAGACCCAGAGAAGCGTGCTACATTATAAAATCGTGCGACTTTCGCCATCACCAGGCGTTACTTTTTTCGTGCGCACCTTCGATTCAAATACATCTGGCCGTACGTTTTGCCGAAATCGGTACTAAATGTTTAAAAGAAAGTTACACATTGAGGGAGAGAGTTAGGTCGATAGACTAGGGTGGCTTATGATAATAGTATCCTTTTGTCGTCGGAGAAAAGGGGTTCTTGGTATTAATCAAAAATATTCGGCGACGGTGTTCCATGCGCTACAGTATATCACCAACCTCGAAGCCAAACGCGTAATTTACTTAGCGATTTTACCGCGCTTCAAAATAAGGGGAGTCATAAAGTGTTTTGCATATTCGTACGTTTAAATTGATCGCTTTTTAAGCGCCGTCGGGGGTAATTGAAAAGTACACTTGCGTCGACTGCCATCGTCGTGTTTCCCTTATAATTTTTTCTCGTTCATCTGAAATACCACGTCAAAGAAACAACCCTCTTCGTACTCAACAGGTATTCGAGTACTCTAAAGTTCAACTTTAACGCCGAAATAATTCTTCGAAGAGATATTTGGACGAGAATCGTTAAGAAATAGCCTCCCATCGCCACTTGAACGTCGAGTCGTCGACTCTCGCAAAAATTTCCGATTCATAAAAATTCTCCCTAAAATACCATAAAACCTAATGAAATTCATTTCTAACCTTCGACCAAGTTCAAAATGCACGTAAATCACTTCGAAACCCCTGTACAAAAAGTTCCACTACGTTACACACCGCTTTCATTTCGTTCCACCAAATTTTAACTAACTTTTGAAAAAACGCGTATTTAAAATTCTTTTTTTTTCAATTTAAACGAAAACGACTCGCTTGCATTTTATATTTCCAATTCATTCACTTCGATTGAAAAATTCATCGCATAAATTTTGCCATTTTTAGCCGAGTTTTCAACTAAAAAATGACAGCTATTAAAACATAATGATTGTGGAATCTAGGCTCAGGGGAGGATGCCATCTCAAATCTTTGCTTTTCAGACCATTGGTAGCTATCTGATAAAAGTCCAACTTTTTGCTGAAAACATATATATTTTTTTTAATCCAAAAATAGCTCTAAATTTTGCAAGAAATTCTTTATGCGAGACGCAAAAATATATTTTTTTGAATTTTCGGTACACCTCAAAATAGCAGCTCACTCAAATTACGAGGGAGCCGAAATGATGAGGCAAATAGCTCAAAACATTTCTTTTTAGCTTCATATGAGAGAGTGATTCACGAACACCAACATATCCAACTTTCAGCTTCCCAAATACATTTGGAGGGAAGTTAGATCCAAACACGTTTTGAGTGAGAATTGAAACTTGTCGAATCTCCCATATCTTCCCACCAAACTGACCTAGAGAGGTTAAACTTTGTATGTTGGGTTAGTTTGAGGCCATAATATGATATAATGAATTTGGGTGAAAATAGATCCAAAATGGCGGATTGTTTAAACTTGAGGATAGCTTGAAGAGCCTCAAATCACTAAAAATGTAAATAATATAGACTCATATGATTTCTGAGAATAAGAAGTATACTATATCCAACTTCAACTCCACAAACCACTTTGGAGGGGAGAAGGAGTGGTTACCGACCTCGAAATGTGGTTTTGATGGTACAGGAAAAGTAAAAAATTTTTTATTGTGGCATCATATTGAGTGATTAACTTATTTTGATTTTTCCTTTGAAAGTGAATTTGGACCAGAGTTGAAGCGAAATCAGCTTTAGGATGTGGTATAAAGAAAAATCGCCTAGAATATTGCATCAGATCACCTTAACCGACAGACTGGCGCCATAGTCTTTTAAAATAAGCAGATGGCTCACTAACACAATCTCACAACAACAAACTAACACAACGACACGGTCTCACGCCAATTACTACCATAAGCACATTAACGCAAATATCTTACTATCACAAACACGCCAATGCAGATATTTTACCAACACAAGCATACAACCTTACATGTATTACTACCACAGACACACTAACTCAATATTATACTATATAACCAGATGCTGCCTTCAGGCTTTGGTTCAGTTTTTGCATAGCAGTCAATTGTATCACTTGATGTTAAAGTTTGTTCGCGTTGTACATTTGTGTGTTTTTTTAAATAAAGTTATTGTATTAAAAATATTTTGAGTCTTCATTAATTCGACCCGAGTCTCATCACAAGGAGAAGAAATATACTTTAAAAAATATGATGAATTTCTATATCTTCAGATCAAATCAACCTATATTGGGAAGGAGTAGAGGTGGAGATATATTTTTTTGTAACTTCGTGAGGTTCGCACTTCGCAGTCATGAGATGCATCTACGTTGCTTGATAGAGAGCCAGAGGAGCCAGAGGAGGGGATAGAAAAGTTAATATACTTTGTATGGTTCATAACCAGAATAAGACCTCTTCAATTTGGGTTAAAATGGATACAAAATAGCAAATCTTCAAAATTTGAGAATGAATTGAGGGACCTAAAATATGGGCTCGTATGATTATTGCAGGCAACAAATAGCTCATATTCTAAATTTAACTTCTCAACTGGCTTGGGTGGCGCTTGTAAACATAAAAGGGTTAGCAACGTTATTCACAAATCTGACAAGTCCCAGTTAAAAACTCAGCTCCAGTAATACGTCATGGCTGCTTACATTTTTATAGACGACTTTCGCTCCATACTCACACATTTATGTATAAACATAAAGGCTACGTTCGATATTTCAATTAATCGAACTCTTCCCTTCCACTCCTCCATCAACTAAAAACGATCTTGACCCAAATGACCTGGTCGTTTATTCGAGGTAAGCCCCAATGGGGACTCGAATAATTTTTCAGATTACGTCGCGTAAATATTTCAAGCGTACCCTTAGGAAGCAATCCATAAAACTACTGGTCGATTTCAATTAATAAATGCCACACGTTAATAAGAGTGTTCGGCCAGTCTGAGCCGCGGTCTAATACCCAATTGAGCGATAAAAACAACGTACGCGAGTTGGCCCGAATCCACGTATACGAGCCGAAAAAAAACCCAAGTAACGCGTAAAACATATTTCGGAAGGTAATTTTTTATATTTTATGAAGGCAACAACACGTTTGCAATTCGATTTCACCGGGGAATTGTAGAACATAACGCTAATATCGGAATAGCTAGGAGTTCGTTTCGCTCCGGCGTAATGTTTACCTTATACACCACCGTAAATTAAATGCTATTGTTATTTTATATATTTGTATACTTTTTATGATCCTTCTAGCTAAAATTATAACAACTATGGCGCTTATAATAAAATCTTACGATACTTTTTCCGCCTTTTGTACATTTCCTCGCGCTGGTCGACTTGCTACAGTGTTCGTACGTTGTAACTCTTTTGCGCTTAGATAATTCGATTTTTCGGCTTCGTTATTTTCGAATATCGAACAACGTCGAACAAATAAATCGGTCTCGATGTCGTTTTTCTCGACGTTTATGGCGATTCGATGGTTAATTTATATCACGTTGTGTTGGAAGTTTTCTTCTAATTCGATAGACGATGCGGTTTTTACGATCTGCCGGCGTCGCTATTTTAATCCGCGTTAACCTTGCTTTCATTTTTACCAATCCGCTGCATTGTTCGGTAAGTTTTTCGTATTAATGCGCGTTTCGATCGTAACTCATTTCACCCCGAAAGCCCGAGTACATGACTGGTCGACCGCCATATAATGACTGTCGCGATATTTGACAAAAGTCGCGTCATTATCACGGTCAAACAATAAAGGGTATCATATATCCTTACACTTCGCCTCTCCTAGCCGCCTTCCTTCGCATATACCATTTGTATTTCACGCGACGAAAAGAATGACCCAGCGGGATCCCATATTACATGGAGTTCCAAATTGGAACATTTCCTTTACGACCTTCTTACTCTATAGCGAAAGATCATTTATACAAATCGAGTTTATTATTACCGTCTAATATATATGGTTCTCGTTATCGACTCCTCGCCCGCTCACCTTATCCCTTTTTCACTCGCTGTTGCGTCCGGCGACATTGACAAAACGATGATATACATTTAGACGCGTACGCGAACGTGTCCCTTACGCTGGATTCGATGCCGAAAAAATGTCGCCGAAATGCGTGACAACGGTGAACGTATATCTTACACGGATCCACGCTACGTTGCGCTAACGTATACCGAGCACGTATACACGTCGCTCCGCGCCAAATACGTGAATATTGTCGGTTTGTCGATCAAAGTCTATGTACCTAAAGGCTGTGGTATAGGTCGATGGGGGGTCCCAACTTTTCGAAAAAATAGCCAACGAATAATTAAAATTAAAAATCCTTTCCTTTCTAAATTATATTTCCCTCAAGTTATGGCATTATTCGTTGGCGTGTGTTACTAAAAGTGCGCTACCTAGTTAACACCTACCAAGGTGTTAACTGGTTGTAACGCATCACCCCATCTCCTAAGGTGCTGAGCTTTTTCCGAAGCGCACGCCTCGGGAGTGTGTTCAAATCGTTCGTACGGGAAGGACACACTTTTTGTCGGTTACGCACACGTGCTCGCGATAGCGTTTTTGAAGTTTAATTAATTAAGTTTTATTTTCTGCGTGTATAAATTACTAAACTTTCGTTCACTTTCGTTCGCGAGTGATTGTTGTACCCTATAGGGTACGAAAGAGGAGTTGTGTCCATCCAACGTGAAGAAGATCGTCAACGTGGAGGCACACTAAAGTTAAGTGACCGGTAACCGTAAGTTTATACCTATTTTTAATTCTTTCGGCCGTCACCTTGTTTTTCGGTTATTAAATAAATTTTTTAAATAAACGCTGTGCGTTTTCTTTTAGTTTCGGTTGTGTCAAAAGTTAGTTAGGGACCGGTCACCATAGGTGTCCGGATGTTGGCTTCGGCCAACATGCCTTCTGTGGCTCCTTAAGAGCCGGCCCTATTATCCAGCACCTCTGCGTGGTGCTGGGCATATATGTGGCTTGGTGATCCTTTCGAGGTGAGCCAATGTTACATATTTGTATTTTGGCGCCCAACGTGGGGCTAAATTTCAGCGTTTTGGCTTGCTGAAATTGGCTAAAAGACCACCGAGGGCATTCCCTAGCAAGCGGTATTGGTAAAGTACCAATTCACGGCAAAACCGCTAAAAAAGAACGCCTTTTGGATTTCAAAATTAATTCAAAATCAAAAAGAGGCGTAATTAAAAAATTAATTAACCTTAATTAATTACCAGAACGGAGAAACAAAGTTCTTGGTAAATTAATTAATTTGGCAACGGCTTCGCCCAGCCGAACTGGGTGAACTCGTCACTATTAGGGTTGTTAAAGGTGACAGCTGTTGATAAGTGCATGCATAATACGAAACGTCTTAGACGTTATTTAGTATAGTATTAGAAGAGCGTTGAGATAACTTGTATGTATTTCGATCGCGAATTTGTGTTCTTTATTTTCGTGTTCGTCGTCCGTTCTTTTTCCATACCGATTTCGGTTATATGTGATTTCGTGTTCATCAGTGAGTGGAGCTGTTTTGGATTACGGAAAGTGCGAAGATTTAACATCGAACAACCTCGTGATTCGAATTTACTTGAATTACCTATAGCGGTGAGTTATTGTTATAGATCCAAACAAATTATGGTTATGGTTATGTGTTACAAAAATTCGTGTCGACTCTTGTGGGTCGCAAACAGTGTTTTTTAGATACCTTTTTTGGGTACATAAAAAGGTAGAAGGGCGTATGCTACGTTGGTTAAGCATACGTTTCCAAAAAGTTCGTTGTGGGTGTTTTTGTAAATTTGTTTCTGGAGGTCGGGAAATGTTAAACTAGTAATACCTAGTAGTAATCTAAAATGAACGTAATACTTTCTGATGGGTATTGAATTTCATGTAGGAACTGATTTTGTGTGGAATTGGACGGATCGGCGAAGTACGAATTTGAATGATACAATTGTTTTATGCGAATAACATCATTTACAAAACCTTAGGTTTCGAATTAGGTAATTAAACATATTGTTACCAGACGAAAACGTCTGATGGAAAATGAATGATATTTCGAACTTTTATTCCACCGATTATGTAATTATTACTGACTATGACCTTTCGATTTCGTGTAAATTGTTGGTACTTATGATTCAAAATTGTGTGTGTATACGAATTATAATTATCACATATGAAAAAGAATAACATCTAGGTATTCATATTTGATTCTGTGTTTACCTGTAAAGAGAATTCAAAATTGGTATCATATATGTGAATAAATCGGCGATGATACGTGTTAAATAATCGTAATAAATAAGTATATTTTTTTCGTGTGCATGTATCATATAGAACAGGAGCCGGATCTTTTTATTCTTGCTCCGTTCGTCGACATTTTCAAAATTAATACATATTTGTATTTTTGGCCATTTTGTGTGACAAAATTTAACTTGAATAATCGTTTGGTTTTGAATATTCAAGTACGGAAAGATACGGCGACGGCTTGGCGAGATGCGTACACGTTTTTGTCAAACTTTGTCCGTTTGCAAAAATGTGAACGAAAACGCAGCCTGGTCGAGTTGCCGTGTCGTTCCAACCGAATGTCGATTAGCGGGGTGAGGTAAGAGGTGAACGCGTTACACAAACGCAGCAACGGCAACAACGAGGTAGTTACCAAATCTGCCGAGAGATAGCATCGATCACACCTCAACACAACTTGAAGTAAGCGCGCTCCGTGGCGTGCGAGGTACTAAATGATTTTATCGATTTCGTTCTCTTTTTAGTCAACAACGTACTAGGTACTAGATCGTATACCTAATGACACAATGACCCAGTAACGTAATACTTCCTTAAGATTACGTATCGACGTGCGTGATATTTTATTTATTTCGTACGCGCGATCTTTTGACGAATAAATGTCATTTCAAAAATGCTTAACGTAATTTTAACTTTACGAGTTTATCATCACGATAATTATTTTTATTTATTTCATTTTTTTTTAACGTAATTATCGACTCGCGGGCACCATTGCATCCGATATTGTAGTGGTGGCGCCCACGTGGATGTAGGTTTGACCTACTGATTAAATCTAACGTAATGCTCCGACTTTTCGGGCAGAATATTCGATGTTTAATTTAATTTGATTATTTTTTACGTCGGATAAAAACCGGATTTGACAAAATGATTTATTTTCGGATTTTTATTTTCGATTCAATTTATTTTTTACCATCTAGGTAATTATAGGTAACCTGTTCGTGGGTTCAGGCCCCATCGTTGAGCCTAGTGGGGATTTCGCGATGCGGTCTGAGTGACAGTATTATCTTCAGTAGATACAACTGCTGTGCTGATATATGTCTAAACGAACATGGTATCTAGAAAGTATGGGTTAGTAGTAGTGAGTGTTTGAAGCTACTATTGATACCATGCGTGTATGGATTGATTATCAATCGGTTGTATACGGTGATAATTGAATTCATACTCGACTTACCTGAAACAAAAATTAAAACATTTTTTCATTAATTTTCGAATAAAAATTGATGGAGATAGAATTCGATATAAATCAAAACACCGATTTAGACAAATAATACACTGATTGGACCTCGAAGCGATTGTACGTCTACGATATGCGTACTAAGGTATTTCATGTGAATTTTAAATAAAATTCGCCGATGCTTATATATACTATATTCTCATTTTGAGTAATTTTGTGCATTATTTAATATCGTTTTGTGCATACCGTATTTCTTGCTTGCATATTATTGACATATTTATTTATGTAAAACGGCGTCATCTGACCCAATCTCTACTGTGACCCGTCACCTACCCGTCGTTCGTGTTTACCCTCACGTCGACCCAACCATTTTTCAAATTTTTTGGCAATTTTTTTTATTTTTTTTAACGCAGAAACCCAAAATTAAAAACTTTTTCATGGCATCTAAAATAACTGAAGGTAGTTGGTCGTGCCTCATGCGGCACCTGACCGTCTAAATTTATAGTTCTTTCGTTCTTTCGGTTATCGGTTGCGTATGGGAAGGAAGAAACCTTCACCACCTCCTCCACCTGTACCAGCTCGACAGTCCGAACGTCTCGCCCGTTTGCGAGCGAAAATCCAATCGAAGTACGGAGATTCTGTCATCGATTCTTCCTCTACGTCTGACATGGGCAAGAAGAAAAAATCACCGACTGGATCACCGAGTTCTTCACCACCGAGAAGTCCAACTGGCGGAGTTGGCACTGCACCCGAACCAAGTCAACATAGATCGAATGCTGATGTATCGGAGAATCAGCTAGTAGATCTCGGCGACACTTCGATATTGGAACGTTCTATGAGCGAGAACATGGAACAGACCATGTTACCTCTGGAGGTGAGGAATACCTCAGATGAGGAAATCGACACGCTAAGCGACCAAGATGAAACAGTACTTCCCGTTTCTGAGTCGACGCGTTATCGCTCATCGGATTTTTCAACGATTTTTGATTCAACGAGAATTCCAATTATGACGTCAATATTTCGACAACAACGACGACGATAACCACCGTACCGGTTATCAGTTCTCCCTCAAGGTCACCAACTCGATACGTCCTTGTACCAGTGACTGAGTGTGAGACAATGTCGCGACAACCAGTCAATATACCAACTACAAATGAGGAAAACGAATTGCGTTTTGCGCTATTGGAATACCAAAGGGCAGCTGAGAGAATTACGAATCTCTCTCAACTCGTAGATGTTTCGAAGATAGTGGAAGAGAATCAGCTTGCAAAGCTTCGACAAGCCTCGCGTATTTTTGATACGAGTCTTCACTCTTTCACACCGCGCTCCGTATCTCACACATCGACAAACCCTATTCCATCGGTATCCCATCCAACAACGACTTTTCCGCATCCTCTTGAGCCAGAGATTATTGTAGTGACCGGCCCAGTTAGAAGTAATGCCTCTGCGTCACTAATAACGAATTGTGTCACAATCTCTACGACTAATTCACCGATCATGTCCACCAGAGAATCGAATACATGTTCCTCGGTTGAATCACTTCCAACCGACGATCTTTTCGTAACCGATCGAGTAACAGTTCCAACGTCAGTGAGCATTTCTGTTCCTGTAACCGTGACCACTCCAGTCACGACCTTCGTAAGCGTTCCTGTTACTAGTCAACAATTTCGACCTCCTGTGGCCGAATCAACTCGAATTGACACAGTTGAGCCGATCGTTACGAGCTCCTGTGTGCCAACAACAACAACAACAACGACAGCTGCAGTAGTTCCAGTCGTTCCAGCGTGCCAATGTGCACTGAGTCCCGAAAATCGTCCAATCACGTATGGACAAATGACGACGCTACTCCAGTCATTTACCACCACAATCGCCGAAGCGATTAAAAATTCATTTCGCGAAGTTATGTACGAGTTTTTCCCGCAAAAGAAACCGCGTACAACTGGCCGTCGAGTTCGAATCGTTGAACCACACGAAATGGAAGATTCAACCAACGAGTCTTCATCTACTCCAACTAATTCCACGTCCACCTCGAGTGACGAATCACGTCGACGAACGAATCGCTCTAGTACATCTTGCGATTCGGATGATAGTGATTTTAATGATTCTTTCAACCGATCCGAACGACGTAAGCGAATGATTGAGAATTTATCCGATTCCTTCGTGTTCTCGAAATTAAAATCACCGAAAAAAGACATTTCGCCTAATCTCCCTAAAACCCTCAAAAAAGCCTTTTCGCAGTACAAAGAATTACGTAAATGGGATCCGAAAACGGATGAACGTAATGCGATGCAGTTTGTTCGAGAATGGAATATCAAAGTCTTTCCATACTGCACGACCGATTATGAGGCTATTCACAGTCTTATTTCACATGTCATCGGAGAAGGAAGATTTTGGCGCGATACCGTGAATCGTGAAGGCAAATTGGGTGATGTTGTCGATTCACTCATTGAAGAATTTTATTCGAATACTGACCAGTTTGACGAGTTCTTCGAATTTACTGAAGTTACTTTCCCGATGTTCAAGGGACAATCAGTATACGAATTCGTCTACTTTTGGTTAGATAAATTCCGATTCAACGATGCAGTTCCGTTTGAAATGACCATTCGTGAATTAACCGACAAATTATCGAACGAATACACCGAAGTAATCGAACGAGAAGTCGACAGATTCAACGACCCATTGAGTCCAACGGAAGAAGAACTTCAAGACCTTTATGAGGCTGTTCGTGTTCGTATGAATCGTAATCGACGACGTACCACGAAAAAACGATTTGCTACCGAACGATTTTCCAAGAAAAATTTCGACCTTTTCATGGAACGAGAACCAACCGAATCTATTTCTGAGAAGAAAGAAGAAGCTGCTTCAACCTCGTCAACCAAGGCGAGCAAAAGCTGGTTTCTTTTCACCGAAAACGTTCCTCGAAAAAACAACAGAAGAAACCTCAATTGAGGTCAATTTTGAAGAAACCTCGTGAGGTGAATATGGTCGACGATGACTTCGAGATCCTCTGACGTTAGTATTGACGATGACACAGACTCAGATTCAGAGATTGGATCAACTGACCTAAATGATCCTGATTACGAATATTTCACAATTGGAGATAACAACGAGATCGCTTCAGTTGACACCAATACTCCAACCGAGGTGAAGCGAAAAGCTGCAAAAGCTGGTTCGCTTGTTCGCAAGAAAAAGCAGTCTTCGGGAAACGAGTTCCAGTCAGCGATGAGAGGCCAACCGCTGACTGTAACGCAGTCGAAGACTCAAACGAAGGCCTCACCTCAAATAATGGAGACATCTCAGTCGCGTAACGTAACCGAACCCCTTCTCTGGAACGGTTATCAGATCATCGGCGACTCAATAGCGAAGAAATTCGCTAATCCCAAACCGAAGACGGATTTCCTACTATGTAGATCCGGCATGACAACCAATCGGTTGCTAAGTGAGCTTCAAACGACATCGAAGCTGTACTCCAACAAAGTTTTCGCGTACTTCGGAATAAACGATGTGACTCGAACGAATTTCGATGTAACAATCTTCAAACCTCTTTTGAAGAAAATAATCAATCGACTCTACGCATTAGGTGCGACAGAAATAATTATTTCGCAACTAGCTCCCGTACTGAACAGAGACCGTGATCCTTCATTTTGGCGACGTCTTTACGAATTAAATTCCACCATTTTCTTCAAGGCCAATGAAGATCCAAAGTTGAAATGCTTTAACGCTTTTCAATATCTAGTTCAACGGAAACCGGAGTTTCGCACCGAGAAACTATACCGTTATGTGATTAATGACGTCATTACTTATACTCCAAAGTTAGGTCTTTACGTTAAAATCACACCAGAAGGGTGTCAAGACCTGGTACACCTCAACGATGACGCGTATGGTCTTCTTCGTCACCAGTTCGAGAAATTTTGCGAAGATCGAATCAAAAACCCCTTCAACCGATAAACACGCAACTGGTTCAACACCTGATAAAATCCAAATTTTGAAACGCCCTCAACCCTCAGTAAATTTGATTGATAAATACACTGGAGCTGATGAACTCGAATCAACACCGGTGTTTCAATCAAATAACGTACTTCCTGATCCACCACCTCTTATCGAGGAAACGACGTCACCTGTTCCGCTCGAAACCGCGTTGAACGGTGAAATTGATTGCGTCGGCGATCAAGAAGCCAACCTTTTTGAGGAAGACATCGAAGAGGATTCCAAAACTAAAGATTCGCACGATAAGCGAAAAAGAATCGATAGACCTCCACTCATCATGCTTTCGTTTGATAACGTCCGAGAAATTGCTCTCGTTGATGATGGAGCCGCCTTTACCTTAATAGGCGAAGAACTTTACCGCGACCTGAAAATCAAGGCACCTCAATGTGTCACGACCGAGATCCCAACGCGTGGATCCGATAATGGATTTTCATTGGCTGCCGGTAAAGCCAAGATCAAACCCAAGATGTTAGCTGTCCTTAAAGCGAAATTCACTCGAATACCTGAACCTAACAACAAAACCGTTCAATTCGCTGTGGCGGTCATTCCAAATCTCAACCGAAGGATGCTGATTGGCAGAAATGTCATGCTTGATTTGGAAATGTGTTCAGACTTTAGGACACTAACTCACCGAATTTCGTTACCCGGTATGACGCAAGACGTCACAGTTCCATTCGAAGAGCCGGATATGCAGCTAACTGCTGAAATGGCGGAAATCATGGAACTGGGAAAGAACGGAATTGACTTCATACCAACCCATGAGGTACTAGGAGAGTACTTCTCATGCAAAATCATAGACGACCTCATTGCAGTCGTGACTAGAAATCCAAATGTGGATTTTCCATTATGAACATCGATGTGGCGTTAATAAACAACGAGCCTCCGAGTTTCGTCACCAGTAACGAAGAACTGACGGACGAACAACGCAAAGATGTTCAAGAAATAATCAACCAATTTCCACAGTTATTTGACGGAAGGACAGGGCGTTGTGCACTATATACGCACAAATTCGAATACACCAGTATACCAGAAAAACTCTGGTGTAAATACCGAGCGCCGCCCTTGTCCAAGAAGGTCGAAGTGGATAAAACAATACAAAGTTGGCTCGAAAACGACATTATCCGACCTTCTACCAGCCCAAATCGTATACCTCTGGTTTACGTAGTGAAATCTGACGGCTCGACGAGGACGTGCGGGGACTTTAGACCTCTGAACGTGTTCCTAAAGATGCACGCTAATGAAGTCCCAAAAATTGAAGACCTCAAGTATAAACTTGCCGGGTCCCAATTTTTCACGTGCCTCGATTTTAATAATGGATTCCTCCAGATTTCCATTAGATGAAAGAGACTCACCCTTTACCGCTTTCAGCTACGAAGGAAAGCACTTTGAGTTCGTTAGAGTTCCCTATGGAACTAAAGATTCTATGCCAGCATTTATTGCTGCGCTTCAGAATGTGTTAACCGATACAGACGATTATGTCGCCGCTTATGTGGACGATGTAATGATTTTCAGTAAAGAATGGACGGAGCATCTGAACCACCTACGATCGGTTCTAGAGAAAATAGAGAGAGCCAATATGACCTTGTCTCTCAAGAAATGTAAATTCGCTAACAAGGAGGCGCAATACCTTGGTTTAGTGATTACGCGTGATGGTACCAAACCCAACCCAGAGCGTATCACCGGGATCGAGAGAATTCCACCTCCGATCAACAAGAAAGCCCTCCAGTCCTTTTTAGGAACGATAAATTACTACCGTTCTTATATACCGTCCATTACCTTTACCTCTGCACCATTATATGAACTTCTGAAGGATGGAGTTAAGTTTCAATGGAGGAAGGAACATCAGACCGCTTTTGAGGATCTCAAGGAGGCCTTAATGAACGTCACCCTCCAAAACCATCCGGATTTTACCAAACCGTTCCATATATTTACTGATGCCAGTATAAAAGGCATAGGTGGAGCGATTTATCAATTCGACGAGAACGAGAATCCGAAACCTATCAGTTTCACAAGCAGAACAGTTAGTAGTCACGAGCGAAACTACACTACGACGGAGCTCGAGTTGCTCGCCATAACTCATACATTGGCCAAGAATTTTCATCTCCTTTGTGGTCGAGAAGTTGTCTTATACACCGACAATTACGCTAATGTATACCTACGGCGACGAGAACTACTTCCTGCTCGAATAAATCGTTGGCTGATGTTTATGGAGAATTTTAATTTTACCATTCAACATATCGCCGGAGTGAAAAATACAGTCGCGGATACCTTATCTCGTTTTCAACGCACAGGATCCCGTAAACAAGCCGATAGTTTCATTTCACCAACTGGAGACATCGAATTATTCGATTATGCAGTTGACAACACCTTCTTGAGCGAGTTGAAAAGAATCAACCTACTCCAAGCTCGAGATAGATCGCTACGGATCCTAAAAAACCAAAAACGTACCCGTGTGTCCTATGATGCCAAAAAGAATCGGTATTATTGGATTGGAACCGATAACGTGAAACGTATATACGTTCCAGTTGGGTTACGTAATCGACTTGTAAACTACTACCACGAATACTACGGACATGTCGGTATGACGAAAACCATCCGATTGGTTCGCAGATATTTTGATTGGCCTGGTCTGACCACTTCTGTTTTTCAACGAGTAAATGCGTGTGAACTTTGCCAGCGCATGAAAAAGTCAAACCTGAACCACGTAGGTCCAATGCACGGACATAAAGTCACAACTCCGAACGATACCTTGGCTATCGACTATTTCGGACCGCTTCCAACTTCTCGCTCTCAAGCGAAGTATATACTTGTCGTGCAAGACCTCTTCACCAAATTCGTAAAACTCTACCCAGTCAAATACGCCAATTCCACTTCAAGCATAAAATGCATCGAAAAGTGGATCGCTGAGTTTGGAAAACCGAAGAATCTACTAAGCGATAATGGACCTCAATTTCGGTCCGAGTTATGGAAACACCATTGGCGTACGAATAACGTTGCGTTAATCAAAACAGCATCGTATACTCCAAATTCCAACCCTGTGGAGCGAGTTATGTCATCCATTGCCACAACGCTTCGATTATTCTGTGAAAACAAGAATCGCAAGTGGAACATCGTCCTACCCGATGTCGAGACTAAACTCAACGTAACCGAGTCCGCATCAACAGGAGTCATCCCGTATGAGATGATGTACGGCAGGAAATTCAACGACGACATTGACCAAATTTTCGCCGAAAAATATTCAATTGACCTCAATCAGTTGAATGCCACGGCTAAAAGAAATTTGGAAAACGCTTTACACCGCAGGGAAGCATACGTCAACCGAACGAAGCGAATAGTTACGCTGAAGCCGAATACCATCGTGTATCTTCGAACTCATACGCTCTCACAAGGCGACAAAGGAATTGCAACAAAATTGCAACCTCAGTTTGAAGGTCCTTTTTCCATCGTTTGCGAAAAATTTCCCAACTACTATCAGCTTAGGTCGATTCATTCTCCGAATGTGACCAAATTCGCTAACGTTCGACACCTCAAAGTTGTCAAAAATTCCCAATAAGTCCCAAAGGTCATGGTTAGGGTCAGATGGCTCAATCTCGAAACATTGAACTAATGTATATGTATTTTTCTTTGTGTTCAAACTAATTAGCAAAATGTCAAAAAATAGAAGACGCTTAATTCCGCGCTCATGATAATTCATTTCAACGGCAAATCGATGCAACCATCAATAGTTCTGTCACTGCTGCCGAAAAAGTGTTATCTTCGTGTAAATCACGGTCTTCTGTTATACCACGATCCATTAAATCCATTATTCACGATTCGTATCTCAGCCAGCAGCGACGTCACGTTAGAATTTTGAGTTTTGCACAGAATACGAGAGCCAATGTTAGATTCTGAAACCCCAACCGGAAAAACCTTTTTGTTACCTGATTTCGACTTAATTTGTACCTTTTTGTACTATATTAATTTTAATTAGGTGACGGTCCGAAATAAGTTGTTTTTAGTTTATTATTTTTTCAGTTCCTTTTTATGTAATTCGCGTTCCTAAAACCAACCAAAGAAGTTGTGATTTTTTATTTTTTTTATTTTTATACCAGAAGTCATTTTTATTTCGTTTTTAATTTCATTATTTAGTTATAAGGTAATGTGTTGTTTTTTAGGTTTCGCGAACAGCAGATTGTACCGTAATTTTATTTTCTTTTTTACCCTTTTTACCGGTTACGTAACGTGTTGTTACAAGTGACCATTAAGACCTCTAAAACCAAAATTTATCTCGATGTGGTAGCTGTTCAGCTACACTTCTTGACCATACCCTCTAATAACGGCCTTAAGCCGAAGAAAATCAACCGAGTAACCGAGGGTGCGTGGTGGAAGAAAGCTCGACCTTATCTTTTGGTTTGCCCGACTGCTCATCGAAGTATACCTCAAGTTCGATGATCCGCTCGTGGTTGCAAAAGTTCTTAACCGAACTTTTGACCGCGAGGGGGGGAGAATATGTGGTATAGGTCGATGGGGGGTCCCAACTTTTCGAAAAAATAGCCAACGAATAATTAAAATTAAAAATCCTTTCCTTTCTAAATTATGTTTCCCTCAAGTTATGGCATTATTCGTTGGCGTGTGTTACTAAAAGTGCGCTACCTAGTTAACACCTTACCTAGGTGTTAACTGGTTGTAACGCATCACCCCATCTCCTAAGGTGCTGAGCTTTTTCCTAAGCGCACGCCTCGGGAGTGTGTTCAAATCGTTCGTACGGGAAGGACACACTTTTTCTGTCGGTTACGCACACGTGCTCGCGATAGCGTTTTTAATGTGTTATTAGTTAAACTATTATTTTTTCTGCGTGTATTAACTTTAAAACTTTCGAACTTTCGCGTACCTCTGTTCGCGCGTGATATTGTTGTACCCTATAGGGTACGAAAGAGGAGTTGTGTCAATCCAACGTGAAGAGGATCGTCAACGAGGTGGCACATTAAGTTAAGTAACCGGTAACCGTAAGTTTATACCTACTTTTAATATTTCGGCCGTCACCTTGTTTTTCGGTTATTAAATAAATTTTTTAAATAAACGCTGTGCGTTTTCTTTTAGTTTCGGTTGTGTCAAAAGTTAGTTAGGGACCGGTCACCATAGGTGTCCGGATGTTGGCTTCGGCCAACATGCCTTCTGTGGCTCCTTAAGAGCCGGCCCTATTATCCAGCACCTCTGCGTGGTGCTGGGCATATATGTGGCTTGGTGATCCTTTCGAGGTGAGCCAATGTTACAATAGATACTCCAAAATAACTGGATTCGCGGATGATACAATTTTGGTATCATCCGGCACGTCCTCCGAATCCACAGGGAATAATATAAATCTCGATATTGCTACTTATGTCGCTAAAGTTCAAAAACTTGGTTTAAAACTAAATACGTCTAAAACCCAGGTGTTCATTTGCACACGCAAGAGAAGCTACACCTTACCCACTATACTGTTGGATGGTCATTTATTATCAATACTCGATTCGATGAAATATCTTGGTATAATATTTGATAAAAAACTTACATTTAATAAACACTTCGATTCAATTATACCAAAAGCCCTTACCACTTACAACAGAGTTATACGCATCTTCGGAAACACGTTTGGGTACAGTTTTGAAGCCCGAAGCATCATGTTTCACAGCATTATTAAATCCCTCTTCACTTACGGCTCCATCCTGACACATCGAGCTTTACAATACAAGTATGTTCGTAAGAAAATCCAAGCAGTACAGCGTACCGTTGCTATCAACATCTGCAGAGGATATCGTACTTTATCCGGGGATGCAGCTTCCATTTTGGCAAATTTCGAGCCTATTCAATTCACTATAATGAAGTCAGCTTTTTTAAGATCTAATGATATTGGTCATGGAAACCTATTTACTGGTGATTCACTAGGGTTTGTTCCATGTCGTGTTATAGATGTTCAATACCATCCAACTAATCGTCACTTAAACAAATATCTCACTTCAGTGGGCTGGTTTTCGCGAAAAGAATTGAAAAACATTATTAATGATTTCACTCTTGGTAAATGGCAAGAGGGCTGGGAGTCAGCGGATCATGGGAGGGATACCTTTAGATGGTTTCCATCGATTGTAGCCCGATCAGAGTCTGCATATATTCCAGACTTCTTCTCCACTCAGTTCATCAGTGAACATGGCTTTTTCAGCTCTAAACTATTCGCCTGGAATCTAATTGATAGCCCAAGGTGTGCTTGTGGTGAGGTCCAAACAGCTGCCCATTTATTAATTAACTGCCCTAATCCGGCAATTACCCAAATTCGTACACTTTATCCCGTAATACTCTATGATACTAGTTATAATAATTTAACAAATCTTAAAAGATTCGCTGAAGAAGCATTTAAGCTTCGCGAGGCCCTTCGTGGCTCAGGATCCCCACATTCAAATAACTCTAATCATAGTAGCCCAATAACGGCAATGGCTCCATTGCTGGCCCCTATTGAGGATGGGACCTTCAGTTCTTCCTCATCAGATTCATCCATAAATAATCCTGACCTTGATGTCGAAATTCCATTGGATATCAGCCTAACTGACTCCGTATTTGAAGAGTGCGGGTCAGGTAGTGTTGAAAATCATATTACAGATAATACAGTGGAGGGGAATCTTTCTGATTCCCTTATGTCCACAGCTAGCTCAGCCCAACATAACACCCCAAAAAGTAATGAACCCATAGATAATATTAAGAATAATAGACTAAAAAATGTCATCGATTCTATTAAGAAAAGAGTTAAGGTTCCTCCTTCTGTCGCCAGGGGATTTTGGCGAGCGTCCACTACTCTTGACTCCAGTGTAGGTGATTCGGCGCCTGCGGAGGGTGCTCCGTTAATCGGCCCATCCCTTGTGTCCCAGGACTACTCTGATATTGGTGGTGGTGTTGGGGGTACTGTGCTTACGTGCTTTACCCCTACTCCTCCTTACCTCAACCCTAATACTTTAGAAGATATCAACAATCGCATTATTCATCTTCGGCATTCCTTCCCTCAACCAATTCCTACCAGTGGCATGAGGTCAAATACGGTGGCTGGGATTGCACTGTTGGACTCCAACTCCTGCTCCCAGCCTCGTCAAATAATTGATCATTCCATTAAAATATTAGCTAGATTCAACACGTTACTACATGATCATCCATACAGTTTAATTTTTTCTCACAATGCATATTCTCCGGCGGTGCAGACCGTGGTATTGATTGCTATCGATCTACGTTTCTATCGTCCTGAGAATTGGCGTCCTATAACACCCATTCTTCGGTATTCAGATCTAACCAAACCCACGATGACCCCAGCTCGTGTGGTGAGGCTACTATCAAACTCCATTCCGTGGAGGAGTTACCTTCATAGCCTCCAGGAATCAACATGCAATATTAAATTAGTTGCCGGCGACCTCTTCACCCTCGGGGGGAGCTGCTCTTTGGCCCACTGTGTGGCGGCGGACTTTGGTATGTACGCCGGCATTGCAGTGAGGTTTATGGAGCTCTTCGGGGGCCGTGAGGAGCTTCGCCGCCAAAATAAGTCAGTAGGGGAGGTTGCCGTGCTACGCCGTGGGGAGAGGTGGATCTTCTACCTCATAACCAAGGGTGTTAGCACTGGTAAACCTACATTAAGTGCGCTACACCAGTCTCTACTTGCCCTACGCAATGCCTGTGAAGAGAGGGGTGTTGGTAGGCTGGCTCTTCCTAAAATTGGAACGGGAAGGGACAGGCTGGCATGGGGTGATGTGCTCCCATTAGTGGAGGACGCATTCTATGGTAGTGAGGTAGAGATCTTGGTGTGCCAGCTCGATTACTTTTAAGTTTATATAAATTGTAATTTAATTTATGAAATTTCTTTTTATTTAATTTCTGATTATTTATTTGTTTATTTACTTATTTATTATTTATTTACTTGTTTATTTATTCGTTTATTTATTTATATATTTATTTATTCATTCGTTCGTAAAAGTCCTGTAGACAGGCGCTAAGAAGTAATTGTATTTGTTGTATATTATTGCCTAATAAATTGGCCTCACCCAGCAGGGCATAGCTGGGATTGGGGAAAATAAAAAACAGCGACACGATGGCTACTTGGTCATATGTGGGTTTCAGCTCCTCAGCTGCCTCCAGCACCGCGTGCACAGCCTGCTCCGTGCTACGGCCTGCGCAGAACCCAAACTGGTTTGGGTGGAGGTTCACCAATGTGTCCATCTCAGTCGCTAGGATAGCTTCTAGCACTTTCCCCAGGGTGGGGAGAAGTATGATAGGCCGCAGGCCATCGGGTCAACTCGTGTCTTTTCCTGGTTTCGGGATGAGGATTACCACTCCTTTCTTCCATACCATCGGGAAGTGTTGTACCTCCAGGCATGCAGAGAACAACTTTGGAAGGAGCTGTGGGTGGCTACGGTGAAGGCTTTTTACCGCCTTATTTATAATCCCATCCCAACCAGGCGCCTTCTTGTTGTTGAGGGTCTTGACAATGGCACTGACCTCGTTGATTGTGACCGCACGTCTAGGGCCAGCAACACCTCTAGGCTGCAACGCGACTATGGCCTCCGGGTCTGGATCGCGTGGGAACTTGCAGTTCAGAAGGTGGTGGGCTACCTCGTCTAGGTCAGTCAGTCGACGTTCGTCCTCGGTAATGAGAAGTAATGGTATGCTTGCGCGGGTTCTACCTGATGCCTTGTTCTTAATCGCGCTCCCATGTTATTGCTCTGTCATTGAGGATAACTGACCCCGATGCCGCGACGTATTCCTCCAGGAATAGACCACGGTCATTCGTCACACATCCCGGAACGAGTTGGGTTGTACAATTCAGGTCACCTGCTAGAACCAAGGGATTGTTTGGGTGCGCTTCGTGAAAGTCTAAACATTTTTGAAGCGCATCTTGCAGGTTCCCATTTAGTGGAGAGTAGAGGCTAAGGAAAGTTATTCCCGCTACCCTTGCACCAACGACATCAGCATGGTTCACGTTGATTGGTGTGACGGCCATATAGTCACGTACCAAGAGTGCTGCTCTCTCTTTGATGTACGCTTTCCAGCCAGGTGCCTGAATGCGTCTATGTCGGAGGTATGGGTCGGCGAGAATCACGACTTGCGCACTGTGCTTTGCAGCAAAGGCTAGGCAGAGGTCCGTTGCCCTTGCGTCGTGATTGGCGTTGAGCTGGAGCACTCGTAGTGCGTGATGATGTTGTTCAGCCATGTGTGTGGCTGGTACATCCACGGCTATCTCCATCAGCCTGGGTAATGGAGCGGACCTGGGAGTGCTGAAGATACTGGTCGGAGCAGGAGATGTTGGTGCTACTGATGCAGCTCTCAGCTTCCATAGAATCCGCTGTTTTGTTGGACATGATCCGTGATTGGTCTGGTGGTTGACTGGTCTGAGACGTGATTTTCGGATGCCTGCCAGCTTAAGTCTCTCGTTGTGCCTCTGGCAGTCTAGACAAGATTCCTTGTTGGTTGGTGGTGGTGTCTCTGTTGGGCCCTCGCAGAATTTCTCTCGATGTCCTAAGAGATGGCAACGTCTACAACGGTAAGGTAAGGGTGAGGTACTAGCCACGCAGCGGTACCAACCCACCTGTAGGACTGGTGAGCGTTTTATGCTTTCATGAAGCATAGGTGAAGCTTTCACTACTGCAAGCTTTGTTCCCTGGCGCTGCTGAACATCTGGTCTATATGATACAAATATGACTGAATCGGCTCTGGTGCCATATTTATCCTGTAGGTCTTGTTGGAACTGCTCCTCAGTGGTGCTAATGGGTACTCCATGGAAGCGGGCCTCAGGTGTGAGGGTTAGTCGGGCTTTGGGAGCCACGAGCTCGTTAGCTGAGACAGCCTCACGCAACTTTATGACAGAAGTTTCATCAGCACATCGAACCAGCACTGCCCCTGAAGGGAATGAAACTGTACATTTGATTCGCGCTTGACGGGGATCCAGCTTTACATCTTGCTGCAGAGCTTGTAGTACATTAGTTCCTTGTGCTCGTGGAATGATGAGAACGCCATCTGATGTCGGTGGTTTTGGTTTCCTTGTCCGTCTTCGCTTTGATGAAGCAGGCTTGGGCAAGGTTGCTTGTTGTTGGTTCTGGTTCGGTTTTTTCTTCTTCTCTTTATGTCTGCTGCGGCTCTTTACCTTTGTCCATGTAGCCAGAGAGTTTGTATTTGGTAGGTGGTACACCGTGACTTGCGTTTGGGAGCCAGTGAATGCATGCTCTATCATCGGTGCAATAAGTGACCAGGGCTTTCCATCTAAGCCGCATGCCAATCGAGGAATTGCTAACTTCTTGATACTCAGTTTGTCGCAGTGCGCTCGAAGAGCAGCTAAGGTCTTAGCGATAGCGGGTATCCGAGGTTTTCCATCGCTATTCTTCTTGGTGATTAGGTAAAATATCACCTCCTCATTACGGTGAAGGGTAGCTACCTTGCCAACAGCCTTCTCTTAGGCTAGCAGTTCTTCTACTCCTCCGTATCGTGCGTGAAACTCCGTGGCAATGCCAGCACCCATGCAGAAGTCCGATCCAACGCAGTAGGCTAATGCACTTCCTGGGTCAGCTTCAAACAGATCACCCTCAACTTCTCGGATATTCGGGATGGAGAAGGTGAAGTTGGATGTGGCGTTGTTTCTTGTTGGTAATTTTTCCTTAAGCTGTCCTGGCGGGGCAGTTTTACCTTTTGGTTTGCGGTGTTGTTGTTTCACAATAGTAGCATAGGTTTGTTGTACCGTTGTGCTGCTGTGTTCGCTGAAGTTGTTGCTGCTTCTGCTACTGCTGCTGCTGCTGCTGCTGCTGCTGCTGGTGCTGTAGAGCGAGGATTTGTTTTTGCTTCCATGTGGTGTGTTCTTGTTGTTGAGATGTCGGCTGACTTCGAGGTCCTTGTTTAAAGGCTGAGGACGTTACGCGGTTCTTGAAGGTGGGGAGGACATTTTGCAATGTCTCCTGCACCATCCGCTGTTTTACCAATGTGCTAAACGAACAATAATCAGTCGAAGCTTTATGTCCGTTAGCATATAGGCGGGGTTCGTGGTACACCGCCTTTGGTGCATCATATACGTTTGTAGATGTTATTGTTGTCATTCTTATAGAGGTAGGATATCACACTTGAAATTACGCGCGCTTATGTGTGGCGTATTGTAATACTGTTAATGTATATTTGATATTTTGGGGAAATTCTTTTATTTTACTTATTTATTTTGCTTTGCGTACTTTGAAGATAGTTCTTGTTATCGTAAGTCCATCTCCGTGAGGAGTGAGGCAGAGTAGAGACTATCTGGGTACAGCTAGTTTTTGAATTTTGCTTAGTATGTCTCTTAAGCGTAAGTCCATCTCCGTAAGGAGTGAGGCAGGGTGGAGACTACCAATAGCGAATGATAAGGGGTATTTTGGGGCCTCATTTCAATTTTATTTTTTCAATTTGAATTTTGTTTTTTATCTTACACTAATTTTTGCGCATTTTAATTAATTTAATATTTATATAAATGGTAAAAGTTGGTAGCAGGCCTGCTAAATGTAGGATAAACGCCTCTCGTTCTGATGTCGCTGGTAAATGGCCATCCAGCAGCATTAGAAAGGGGAGGTTTTTATTATATAAGATTTTATTTTTGCACTTCTTTCTCGCGCTCGAAATATTTCTTTAATCGTCTTATGTACACGATTTCTGGTTTGCAGTCGTGTAGAATTTTATAGTTTAAAGGTGAGTTTTTTGGTTATTTTATAAGGTCCAGTAAATTTAGTAGTCAATTTCCCTTTATGCTTGAAAGGTATTTCCAGTACCACCATATCTCCTTTTTCAAGGTCAGGGTCTATCCGGCCTTTATTATAGGTGGTCTGGTTTTTTTGTTGGGCTTTTTGTATTATTTGTGGGATAGTTTTACATATTTGAGCGAGTTCTAAGATGTCATCCCATCTACTTTTTATATGAGTAGGGGGTTGTAGGTGGTTATCTATGGGGAGGTTGGGTTCTTGTCCAAATAGTAGAAAATATGGGCTATATCCTTGTAGTTCAAGGATAGGGGTGGTGTTATACGAGAATATTATATACGGGAGGATCTACCCAACGGCTCGGGTTTTCGCTTGTGTAGCAAGTAAGAGCAGTACACAGAGTTCCATTAAATTTTTCGACTCTACCTTGGGATTGGGGGGAGTAAGTTGAGGCGTATGTTAGTTTTATGCCTAGTTCTTTACAGAATTTTTCGAAATCGTCATTTTTAAAATGTTTTCCTTAGTCACACGAAATTTTTCGGGGGTTCCAAATAAGCATATTTGTTTCTTAAGGAATTGGATAACATTCGCTGCTGTGGCGTTGGTCATTGATTCGGCAACAGCAAATTTGGTGACTCGACAAGTACCTGTTAATATATAAGTTTTCCCTTTACTGGCTGGGAGGGGGCCTACCAAGTCTATTTCTAGGTGCTCTAATATGTTGCATGGTGGAGGTGGGATGGGATGTAGTAGCCCATATTTTTTTCCATATTGTCATTTAGTTTCTTGGCATTCCTCACAAGACTTTATATATTTTTCCACATCATGATGTAGGCCTTCCCGATAGTATTTGTTTCGAATTTTATGGAAGGTTTTCGATATTCCAAAGTGGCTATCTCCTAGTTTGTAGTAGTGAAAAGATTTTAAAATTTCATTATGTAAGGGGAATGGTACTACATGTAGCTTTTTATTTCCTATTGTGTAGTAAAGTATATTATCGAATACGACATACCTTCGGCTTTTTCGGGTAAGTTGTTTTATTTTTAGAGGAGGGTAATTTTTTAAGTCTTTTCCTAAGAGTATGTCAATTAAGATTTTTGATGTTTCGTCTTTATTCTGAATTTTTTGAAGGTTGGAAGGAGGTGGGGTTTCCATGTTTAAAACTGAGATTTGTGTCCGACTCAAGCAGTCTGGGACGATATTTTCTTTACCTTTTTTATGTAATAGTCTAAAGTCTTAGTCTGCTAATTTTGAAATTAAACGTGCTAAGCGCGCGGATGGTTCTTTCATGTTCTTGTAATGAGTGAGAGGGGCGTGGTCAGTATAGACAGTAAATTTTATTCCGTAAAGGTATTCTCGAAAGTGGCATATGGTGTCCATTAATTATAAAGTTTTTAGTTTTAATTAACCGTTTATTAGCATTTAATATTAAACAACAGAATCAATTATTTAATAAAACGTAACTTGTAGAAAAACATATGTATATACAAGAAAAACAAACGAGTGAGTATAATAAAGAATGCACAGGTGAAAATTAACAACCTTAAACATTAAGGTGGGTATTTGGGTAATTGTAATTTCTTTGTAAAACATATTACGTAATTACCGGTTAAAGAATAATTGGTAATTACGGTTATTCAATACTCCCCCGTACAAAGAAATTAGAACTTTGTTATTTAATTAATCAAACTATTAGTTCATCCTTATTCCAAAATATTAACAATTTTTATTTCTATGCATCTGTGCATACAAACAAAATGATCTTAATTGCTGACTCGGATACTTTCACATATGAAATAAATCTTTTCTTTAGATAGGGGTTTAGTCAACATATCCGCTAAATTTTGTTTTGAATCAATGTGTTCTAGAATTATGCTTTTATCAATTTCATTTCTAAAATAAAAAATATCTTAGTATTTATGTGCCTTGTACCTTTATGATTTATTGATCCTTTGCGACACTGATACAAGATCTGTTGTCTTCATAAATTATACTTGGTGAATTTATGATTAAATTTAATGAAGATAATAATGTACGTAGCCATAGAACATCTCTAGTTGTTTCGGAGAGAGCTATTAGTTCAGCATTCATGGTGCTTAATGCAACTTCGCCCTTTTGAACCTTTGATGACCAGCTAATTAAATTGCCGAATAATTGTATAATTGATCAGCTGGTGGATCTGTATGTCAATTCATTTGTTGCAAAGCTTGCATCAGCATATGCAGTGATGGGCGATATTAGCATTTGTTTCAACTGCTGAGTGTTAGACACTCTTTTAAATGTTAGTTTATAATTGATAGTTTGTTTTACATACCGTAGTATTCCTTTAAGGAATGCCCACAAAGCTGGACTGGGCTTGCTTTGAAATCTACTAGCTACATTGAGCGCATAGGCGAGATCAGGTCTTGTACAAGTCACTGTAACATGGATACTTTTCATCTATAGGACTATTCATTAATGATTCCAAATCAATTTTAGATTCAGTAGGAGTCGCTCTACCATTGCAATTTTCCATATTATATTTTTGTAAGATTCTTTTCAAATAATCAGATTGAGATAAACTAAGTTGATCACTGTTTTGTTCTATTACTATATGTAATATCTGTTTGCGTCCACTAGAGGGCGTGTTTCATGTACAATGTAAAAGAATGATGTACTCAGTTTTTGGAATGTTGGATAGATGAATTTTGGAGATAAACGAGTCATGAAGTACGTGTTATTATTATTTAATAATTTACGAAAGACATAACAAAATTGGCGCAGTCAGGTAATTTTTTTTTTCGTTGTGGCGTATGAATAGTATTCATTTTCTCATAAGTCATAATGCCAGATGTCGAAGATCCTTCTCAACTCACAAGTTTACTAACTGCGATACAGCAACAAGGCGACGCCATTACCAGGTTAATCGAATCGTTAAATTTCCGAAGTGAACCTCGTACAGCAATTCATGGTGTCCAGTTTGCCAAATATGATGAATCTGCTGAAAACTTCGACGATTATTTGGATCGTTTGCATGCATTTTTCCAAATTCAAAATGTGCCGGAAAGTTCGCGTGTACAAGCATTGATTTCGGTGTTACCTCCGAAACTGTTTACTTTGTTAAAATCGTTGATTTACCCCGAGACTTATGATAAAAAAAGTTTCGATGAACTTAAAAATACGTTGAAAAAACACTTAAGCCCTGTTCCGTTGATAATTCCCAGCAGGTACGCGTTCCTTACTAGATCTCAAAGAGAAGGAGAATCGGTTGCTACATACATATCTGAATTGCGTAAGTTAGCTGCAAACTGTAAATACAACGAAACTATGCTAAATATTATGCTTCGTGATATCTTCGTAGTTGGATTACGTTCTCGACAAATGGTCGATCGACTTTTAGAGGAAGATGATATTGACCTAGAGAAGACCATCGCTATCGCTTCAGCTATTGAAAAAGCAAGTGAAGGATCGTCCGAGCTTAATAATAGTTCACAAAAATCTACTTTATCGTCGAGTATTAGTGTAAATAAATTGGTGAAATGTTCGCGAGAACAAAATAATAATTATAAACCTAAATCAAACGAATCGAGTGCTAATAGTGCTGTGAAGTGTTTCAAGTGCGGTCGTAACGGTCATAAATCCCCACAATGTCGTGCTAAAAATCTTAAATGCAATAAATGTGATCGCGAAGGTCATGTTGATTCAGTTTGCCGCAATCTTAATCCTCAACAGCAATCTTTGAACAAAGAGAAGTCTAAAAAATCTTGTTCGTATTGTAAACGAATTGGTCATACCGAAACGGTTTGTCGCAAGAAAAAACATAACCAAAAGGTAAATTTATTAGAATATGATGACCGCCAATGCCCGGACGAAAACGTTTTTCAGTTATGACAATTAAACTGCGACGAGGAAGACGACAAGCCAATTCTTTTAAACGTTAATCTCAATGGTTTTACTACATCGATGCAAATGGACAGTGGCAGTCGTAAAACCCTTGTCGAACTCAAAATCTACGAAAAAATTCCTCAAAAACCGGTATTATACCAAACTAATGCAGTTTTTAAAGCATATTCTGGTGATATTGTGAACCCGCTGGGTAGTGCAACCACTCGAGTAACGTTTAACGGTGAAACGAAGAATTTACAGTTTTATGTCGTACCAAACGGTAAGCAATCGATTTTTGGTCGTGAGTGGATGAAAAAACTTGGCATAAAATATACCCATCGTGATCAAGAAATTAATTTAATTGATATTAATGATGATGATCGCGTTTCTAAAGCTAAAAACATCGCGTTAAAATATAAACAAATTTTTAATCGTGAAATTGGTGTCGCGAAAAATTTTGTGTGCTCAATTAAACCGAAAGAAAATGTGCAGCCTGTATTTAAAAAGGCTCGCCCCCTTCCTTTATCTATTAAACCGCGCGTTGACGAAGAAATTTCCCGTCTACTTCGCGAAGGCATTGTTAAAAGCGTGGACACATCAGATTGGGCATCACCTATTGTCCCTGTTATGAAACCAAATTCGTGTCGCATCACAGGAGATTATAGTTCTACGGTTAATCCAGCTATTAAAACTACGCAGCATCCATTTCCGGGTTTCGAGTCCGTTTTCGCAAGTTTAAGCGGTGGAACTCGTTTTACTACGCTCGATGTACGATCTGCGTTCCTACATATTCCGGTTGATGAACCCACATCCCATATGCTTACATTAAACACTCATCGAGGATTGATCCGACCTTTACGCTTGATGTTCGGGGTAAGTTCAGCGCCAGCTATTTGGCAAAAGTATATCGAATCAGTTTTAAATGGTGCCGGATGCGTCGTTGTACACGATGATATAATTGTAACCGGTAAAAATGACGAAGAACATTTTCAGCGTTTAGAAAATGTATTTCGGTTATGTGCTGAAAATGGAATTCATCTTAACGCAGATAAATGCAGATTTTTCAAAAAGGAGGTGAAATTCCTTGGATACCGAATCGATGCCATTGGCATCCATAAAACGCAAGAAAAGGTAGACGCTATTTTAAATGCTGCTGCTCCGCGCAATGTTACTGATGTTAAAGCCTTTATGGGCTTAGTTACCTTTTACGCCAAGTTCTGTCCAGATTTGTCGACCATGGCTAATCCTCTATATAAGCTTCTTCGCAAAAATCAGCGTTTTGTTTGGGATAAACGCTGCCAAGAAAGTTTCGATGAAATTAAGAAAGAACTCTCATCAGATAGAGTTCTTGTTCATTACAATCCGTCATTACCTGTAATTTTAGCCGTTGATGCAAGCCCTTTTGGCTTAGGTGCCGTTCTTTCACATTTAATAGAAGGCCAAGAACGACCGATTGCTTATGTTTCGCGCTCTTTAACGCCAGCAGAGAAAAATTATGCCCAAATCGATAAAGAAGCCCTTGCCATAGTATGGGCGGTGAAAAAATTTTATAATTACCTATATGGAAAGCGGTTTACATTACTCACGGACCATCAACCATTATCGCATATTTTTGGCCCAAAAAAGAATTTACCTCTATTAAGTGCAACGCGAATGCTGCATTATGCCTTACAATTACAGGCATTTCAATTCGATATCCGTTACCGAAAATCGGAACTTCATGGGAACGCAGATGGTTTATCTAGACTCCCCTTAAAATCAGAAGAACTGACGTCGGTCGATGAAGCTGCAGTATTCCAGTTATCGCAGGTTACTACTTTACCTCTATCATGTAAACAAATCGGTGAAGCTACAGTTAATGATGGAGAACTCCGTCCAATCTTAGATGACTTACGTTCTGGTAAAAGTCTAGGTGCGCTGGATGGAAAACTTTCACTCCAAGGGAACATAATTTTCCATGGCATACGTGTATATATTCCTGCAAAGTTTCGTGCTGCTATCCTTCAAGAATTGCACGACAGCCATTTAGGCGTGGTAAAAATGAAGGCGCTTGCCCGTAGCTATGTGTACTGGAAGAACATCGACGCTGATATCGAGAATTTAGCTCGAAATTGCCCAGAATGCATTCAAACCGCTCGAGAACCTTCAAAACTTCCAGTTCATTTCTGGGAACTGCCTTCAGCTCCCTGGGAGCGAATCCATATCGACCACGCCGGTCCATTTTATGGTCATACCTACCTTGTTATTGTAGACGCAATGACAAAATGGCCCGAGGTGTTTTGTGTTAAAAATACGTCATCTGCTGTTACAATAAGTAAACTTGAAAAATTGTTTGCTCGTTTCGGCTTGCCCAAAACTATCGTTTCAGACAACGGGTCTTCTTTCACAAGTGCCGAATTCCAAACATTTCGTCAAAACTATGGTATAATTCATAAAACCTGCGCACCGTACCACCCGTCAACCAACGGTTTAGCTGAAAGGTTTGTTTTTACCTTAAAATCAGCACTTCGAGCAGAAAAGCGTACTCGGGGAACAATTAAGCAGAAAATAAATAAATTTCTTTTCTCATATCGAAGAGCGCCGCAAACATCAACGAATGCCTCTCCCGCAAGTTTGATGTTTGGTCGTGAAATTCGCTCGCGTCTCCATACTTTTCGTCCAAGCTTATCCGAAACAGTGACTAAAAATACCTTTCGAGATCGGGTCGAGATTCCAATCCAAAATTTTAAAGTTGGAGATAAAGTTGCTGCACGCAACTACCGCTCACCTAACGCTAAATGGGAATATGGACGTATTATTTCTACTGATGGTACACGTTCATGCACGGTGGAAGTCAATGGTAACTTATGGAGACGAAATTGTGACCAACTTCGTAAAATTGGCGATCAGGTTCAACCTTGGTTGCGAGAAAATTTTTCAGCTCCTCGTGAGCTCCCAAAAACTTCTCCTGTTCAAACACCTACACAGGAAAATTTGAGTCAACCTTCAGAGCCTAGCTCTCCTGCATTACCTGTCTCAACTCCTTGCGAGGTAACTCCAACATCAGACCTCGCCCCGACAGTTCGTCGTTCAGAACGGACANCATTACCCTCTCCAAGAGCTTCCCTACAGTTGACAGAAGGGTAATAGGCCGTAGGCTCCGCAAGTTTTGGATCTTTTCCTGGTTTAGGCAGGAGTATTACATCACCGATTTTCCATGCCTTAGGAAAATACGCAGCTCGCACGCAGGTATTCAGAAGGTGTGGCAGAAGGTTTGGGTAGGTTCGATGTATCACCAAGGGTCTTATGGGTGATGCCATCAGGTCCGGGAGCTTTACGATTAGGTAAGCCCTTCACATGTTGGATATGTCTCTGAGGTTATCCATGGTGGTGGGCCGCAGGAACCACTGACTGTGTTCAATATCTCTTGAAGCTCCTGTGGATTGGGATCGCAGGAAACTTGTTCGTCAAGAGGTATTGTGCAGTGTTCTCTCGGGGATAGGCTGATTGTCTTCTCCTACAAGAGTGGCAAGTAGAGGGACCAGGGCTACCTAGCTTCTTCTTCTTCAGTGTTGCGTAGGGTCGGCCCCACACATCTGCGCTTGAACAGAATTCGCGCCATTGCCGCTCCTTGCTTTCACAAATCGCCTTTCGGTACAGCTTCCGGACACAGTTGTACACAGTTTTGAGGAGTATGAGCCTGTGGTTGTCTAGTGCGGCGCAATTTCCATGAGAGCTTGTTGAGGAGCTGTTTATACACATCCATATGGCTGTCCACCAGGTGGCCATAGTGCGTGGAGAGGCTGTCGTTGCCCGTTGGGTGGCCTCATGCACAGCTTCACTCACCATCTCAATATACCTATCGATCTCTACTGGCGAGCTCTCTATAGCAATGAGTGGGAGGCGAAGTCGCGCGATTTCTTCTACCAGTGCACTGTGATCTATTTTGTGTACGACCGGCATTGGCGGGGCAGCAGTGATAATCTCGAACTCAATTGCCCTGTGGTCAGATAGGAAGTCGTTGTTTAGTACTTTCCAGTTCTTTATTTTTACTGATGATGTGCCCATGGTGTAGTCTGAGGTGTAGGCCAACTGTTGTCCCTGGAATATTCTGCCCCATGTTGAGTGCCATCATTTAGTAGCAGTAGACCGCATGATTCAATGAAATGTTCCAGAATTCGACCACGTTGTAGACGCGGGCGGTTGGTGCTAGATCTCCCATTGCAGCGACTTGGCAGTTAAAGTCTCCTGAGATGACTGTAGGGCCTTCATCTAAAAACGTTGCAATTACCTAGTGGAGCCTGGAGATTAGACTGAGGAGGAGAGTAGACATTTACGAAGTTCACCTCTTCAATTTTCATTCCAAGGATGTTGGATCGTTGAGCGATAGAGGTGATATCCTAAGAACGGGCCTTATTGACCAGTATAGCATTCCGTCCTTTCAGTTGCACCTGCCATCCTGGTGCATACAGGCATTCAGGGTTCCCTGTTAGGTACGGATCTGCTAATAATATGATGTCGTATCGTAATCTAGCAGCAACGCAGAGGCAAAGATCCTGTGCACGTGCATCATGGTTGAGGTTCATCTGAAGGCACTTTAGAATATGATTGGGATTTTCAGCTACTTCCATCGTCCATAGGTTCCAAAGGTCCCCGCCTGGTCTGTAGATGTAAGCCTGTTGCTCGACGCAGGTAATGCCGTCTAGACAGGCATTGAGGTGCGTTTGTGTCGTGTTTAACCGAAACGAATAAAACGCTTACTGGTAGGCAGAAACTGGCGTTGTAGTACCGCAGTCTATGCAGTACCCCTTTGGGGTTCAGAAAGTGGTTCTTTCCTGCATTTTGCTGTTGAGTGGCCTAAGCACTTGCAGTTTTGGCATCGGGTGATGAGGACGCTGCAGTCTATAGAACAGTTTGTCCATCCAACCTGCATGGTTCTCTTGGTGGACAGTTCCTTATAGAGCCTTGGTGACACATGGAGGAATGCCACCAAGCCGTGCCTTCCCTATTGTGGTATTGGCAAAACTCTATGTGCTTTGCCTCCTCACCAAAACCTTTCTGCAGGTCCTGTTGCAGATCTTCGACTGCTGTGCCCTCTGGTACATGGTGGAGTCGAGCAATAGGCAAGTTTCTTCGACCCTCAAGCTCATGCCTCACCATGAGACCAGGCGTAGCCGCAACTGCAGTCGCCACCTTTGCTGCATCTGTGCTGGATTTGCACGAAATCAGCAAGGCACCTGATGGCGTTGGCATTGTTTTGATCTCCATCTCCCGAGGGTTCAGTGATGATGTTCTGAGAAGTTCTTCAACCGGTTGGTTTTCCTTCGAAATCACTAGAACCTTTGCCATGTTTGGGCGCACCTCCCTCATCAGTGGCTGAGGTCTTTCTGATTTCTTAGGTTTACTTGCTTTCGACGCTTCTTTTGATTAACCTTTAATAAGGTTGGGGCTAGATGAGCTTCCTGTCCTTGTGATGTTGAAGTCGATGCTGTCATAGATGAAGTGCTGGGTTGAGATGATGTACTAGGTTGAGCAGGATTCTTCTTCTTCTTTTTTCGGCCACGACGCTCACCTTTGTCCATTCCGTACTTTCTGGACCTCCATAAACTAGGAGTTGTATTTGTGAGCCAGCAAAAATTCGTTGTATCATAGGCTTGATAATCGCCCAAGGCTTTTGGTCTAGTCCTGTGGCAATCTTTGGCATGGCCAGCGATGGAATTCTCAGTTCTTCACATTCTTTTCGTAGGGTGATGAGGGTTCGCTCGATGTCCTGAAGGTGAGGTTTTCCGCTACTTTGGTGTTTTGTAATGAGGTAGAATATTCGCTGATCATTACGAACAATTGAGGCGACCTCCCCGACGCCTTTGCCCTGAGCCCTCAGCTCTTCAACGCCTCCAAAACGTTGTTTGAATTCGGTTGCAATTCCTGCAGCCATGGCGAAGTCAGCCCCTACACAGTGCGCAAGTGCAGTTGGGGGACTAGCGCGGAATACATCGCCTGGAATTTCAGTTATGCTCGCCACTGGCAGTCTAGTTGTTGAAGTACCTATGTTCGTGTTAGTAAAAGTTACAGTCTTTACAGCCTGGGAGTATGATTTGCCTTTAAGCGCGGCTGAAGAGGTTACAGTTGGTGATCCTGATGTAGTTGGTCTGTTGTCCAGTTGCTCGACAGATTGTGTATACTGTGGTCGTTGTTGTGCTGTTGTTGTGATATGGCCAACAGTCGGCGCCTGAGTGGCGACTGGTGCTTTCCTTCCCTTTATTTTAGGTGTTGATTTAGGTCTCGTTTGTCCGATTCCAGCTAGCGCTTCAGCAATAAGAGTGCGTACTTCAGCCAAGATACGCTCCTCAACAGCACCTGTAGGTATGGTGAGGTCAGCTTTTCCACCTGAGTTCTTCGTCGCCTGGAGCTCGGCTCGAAGTTCCCTTACTTCTCGCTCAAGCGCTTCTCGGCGTTTCTTCTCCTCCTCTAGGTGGTGCTTCATTTGAATGAGTTGGAATGCCGGGTCCATTTCTGGCTGCATATCTTCTCCAGTTGCTCTTTTCCCTCCATGAGGATGTCTGATGGCTTCCATGTCGACGACAAATGTAGGGCTTGGCGTTCTGATTGGACGTTTAGTTGATACTAAAGGAATTGGTGCAGCTGTTTTTGCAGTTGTTGTTGTTGTTTGTCGTGGTAGCTCAGCCATTTCTATGTCAGAGTACTCCTCTTCTCCGGAGTGTTCACCAAGTTCGAGAAGGTGCTCGTATGGCTGGCCACTTTGAACGAGGGAGATGTAGGTTGTCAGCCTAATTCCTTCGCTCACTCGCCGGTTCTTGAATTGCTCAGCTGATTCGTTCTTTTTTGGGTAGACGTTGATTAGGCCCTTAGGGATGCTGTTGATGTTTTGGCCAATTACAGCCAGTCGACTATTTACATTTTTTATGGAACGTTTAATAGCTACTTGAAGGTGTTTAGGTAAGGCCATGCGCATGAATGAGTTTATAACTTTCTCAACGGCAGCTTCAGTTGGGTTGTTATCAACGCGTTGGTGATCCATGTTTCCATTATTGTTCGGTAGATTGGGTGTGTCCATCTGGCGCGGTTGTGTTGCAGGTGCTACAACATCGAGGACGCTGCTTCGTCCATCCATCGATGAGGTCTGGTCGGTTGAGGGGGTTTTTTGTGAAGAATCCATAAGAGTTCCCACGAGTACAGGCAATCTATATGTTGATCTACCACGGGTAATGCACCTCTCTCCGTGGCCTTGTACTTGTCCTCAACGTAGAGGCGGTTCTCCCGCCCAAACCTCGCTGGTATTGCGAGTAAACTTCCACACGGCTAGGAAGTTGAGGAGGGTTTTAGATACCCACAAACTGTTACGCATGGCTCTAAGGTACAAACCTAGGTAGGTTACAGGTGGCTACCATGCCTCCCTTTGTACCTCGAATTCCATGCGCCTTGAGCCGGGAGAAACCCATGGACGCGAAGACTTGGCGAGAGGGACGTGAAAACACTGAGAACAGTGGAGTACGTAACCCCAACAAGCCAAAGAAGTGCGTAACCCATGGTCACCGACAGCTGAAGGGGAATTAAGGAATAACAACGTTTGAGGATAGGGTTGGGATGAGCCTCCATACACCGCAGAGACCCGGGTGGATAAGACGTTACGTCTCCTAGACGTGGGGGAGGACCCCCATCTAGAGTCACTACTATGGAACTAGCTGTGACCCGTCGACAGAGTGAGCCCCCCAAGCTAGAAGGGGATAGGATCACTTAGGGAATGGGGAGAGACCACACCTGGTGGGAATCCAGGTGCCACCATCTGCCATTGGTTCGTTTCCCAACTGTCAATAGGCTCTTACCTAAGGATTTCCTTAAGTAAGTACCCGACAAGCTGTTCCACTTAAACCAGCCCACCACGATAAGGTTGCAGACAGTGTAGGAACAACAGAGGCTGTGTGAGCGCACATAAGTGAGACATCACATATAACTTTCCAAGGAAAGTGTCGCATGTTGCTCCGTTGGGATCCTCCGAACCCCTAGTCTTAAAAAAGACTAAGGTGGTGTCCGGTGGGCCCCGGGGGGGCTGGAACCTAACCTAACCTAACCTAACCTAACCTTTTTTTTTTTTTTTTTTTTTTTTTTTTTTTTTTTTGGGTACCCCAATCCGGACTTACCCGGTGGGGGAAATTTATTTGGAATATGGGGATCCAGAAGTGGCTGTGTGCTGCTGCACCCTTCTACCAGTAATGGTTTTTCAGGGAAACAACAGCCCACAGGGCAAGGTCCTTATCACGTGCAATCCGGCTTGCACGCGTAATATAATTTAATGTAAATTTAGTAAACCGACCTGGGCTAAAAACCACCGCCTGCCGGAGCGGTGGAAAACCTTGGACGGTTGTACAGCTGTTTTGAAGCGCGACAAGTTTCTCGATTCTTATACTTAATTACAGAAAAAATAAATTTGTGTAATTAATAATGAAGAGTACTTAGTATAATTTAGACTAAAATAACATATTTAGTTAATTTAATTATATAGTGCTGCCTAAACAACTTAATCTACATAAGCTAACTTAACATTAACTAATGTAGTTAGTTCCGGCGATCAGTCGGGGCGTTGAATCCCTCGGTGTAAGGCCCCCTGTTCAGGGTTCTTCACTGGCCAACGGACGTATTGGACGGTGGGTGGTGGGATTCTAACCCACCACCGTTCAGAACGGGGGTCGCTTCACTACTAGCGAAGGTTTTACGGGCTGTGCCTACCTTGCCTTCGATCCGCTTCCTCCGTTCTGCTATATGGTGGTGCTATGGCAATGCCACTCAAGTGGGCATAGCCATAACCACCTCTCCATCCTCACAAAGCTCACCGTCACACACTGCGGAGTTGTCTCTCGCAGTGGGCTCGGGTTTACAAAGCGACGACGGAGAGCTTGTTATGTGCGCGGCTGTATCCCTTACAGCCGCGCAAGGGGTAGAGCGCGTTCTTCTTCCCATAGTTGCTGCATAACTCCAGTGAGGTATGCAGCGTGTTCGGGGATCTGCGGCTGGATTGGCGGCAGGGGCCTGCCGCGCGCAGTCCGCGGGCATTCCTCAAATACGTGTTGCGGCGTTTCCTCCGCACTGCCGCATCGGCATGCTGGCGATCGTCGACGGCATCTTAGATGCAGGTACGAACCAAAGCATCCGTGGCCAGAGATCGCTTGTGCCAGCATGAAATCCAGCGTCATTGGAGAGGCGATGTACGCAGCTACATCAGGGATGAGCGCGTGGGTCCACCTCGCTTGAGTACTCTCCTGCCACAGTTCTTGCCATCTACGGAGCGTTGCATTATGGAATGCCTCGCGGATTCCGGAGAGTGGCATATTTGCTGTGGTAAGCTGGGGGAGGTGCCAGTAACATGGTGCTGGTCTGCCTTCCTTCACATACCAGAGTACGGCTTGCTCTGTGGTTTGAAGTTGGAGCGGTGCCATTCTTGCCATCAAGGTGGCAGCGTCGTGTCCAACTGTGCGATATAGCCGGGCTGCTATAATCGCCGCTGTCCGCCACAGACGCTGGACTAAGGGCTTGTTCTTTGCCGTATATAGACGATGGTGGAACACGCTGGAGCAATAGCGGAAAAGTGCGCCGATTGTTCCTTCGAACATCGTCTTCCTTGCCCAGCTAGAGTACCCAAATGTGTTTTGGCAGATCGCCGTAAAAATGGGAAGGTAGCGCTCCGATTTTTCGACGATGTATTTGACGTGGTCGTCGAATTTGTTGCGGTCGTCCAAGACAACGCCGAGGTACGTCAGCGTACGTTGCGCCCGGATGATTTGGTCTCCGACTTGGACGTTGGTGCATCCAACACGCAGGCGGCGGATGTTGGGCCGGCGATCGTAGATGATTGCTTCGGTTTTTGCCGCGTTAAGCTCCAGACCATGGTTGCGAAGGAAGTCTATTACGCGTTGCGATGCAGTGGCTGAGTGGGTATTCAGGTGGCGTGGGAATCGCCTCCTACCAGCAACAGCGTGTCGTCGGCGTAGCAGTACGCTCGGACAGCCGGCATGTCTCGGAAGAGATCCATTATCGCGTCGAACTGGATATTCCATAGAACGGGCCCCAGTACTGAACCCTGGGGACATCCACGTTCTAGGCGTCGCTCCTGCTGATGTCCCTTCAACGAAACGACTCGGTTGTTGAAGTAGGACTGGAGCAGGCGTGTAAGGTACCACGGGACCTGTGACTCGCTGCAGTGATCGATGATCACGGACCAGCGAGCGTGGTCGAAGGCGCCTTTTATATCCAGCGAGATGGCGGCAACAATGTCGTACTTCGACTGTAGATCGGCAATAGCTCCCAACACTTCGTGTATTGCTTGCTCAGTCGACCTCCCTTTCCGGAACCCATACTGGTTAGGATGTAGGTCGAGGAGTGGTGTGATCTCTTGCTGCATTGTCACCTCAAAGACCTTGCCAATGGTTGGCAGCAGCGTGATCGGTCTTAAACCGCTGGCTCGGGTACTGTCCTTCCCCGGTTTTGGAATAAGCACCGCAACACCTCGCTTCCACGGTGTAGGGAAATGCTGAGCCGCTCGACACGCGTTAAACATCCTCGGGAGGACCTCCGGGTGATAACGGTGGAGCGTTTTGACAGCCTTGTTGGTGATGCCATCCCAGCCAGGCGCTTTTTTGTTGTTCAGTGACTTTACGATGTCACTCACCTCGTTGACCGTGATTAGCCTCATCGGGCCAGCTGCTCCAGTCTGTGGCTGTGGAGGTGTGAAGTACGCTGGGTCTTCGGCTGGGAATTTCGCTGTCAGCAAGTAATCGGCAACCTGGTCCGGATCTGTGAGTTGTTCGCCATCCTCCGTTGTGATTTCCGTAATTAAGCCGGTGCCCTGCCTACCGGTTACTCGGTTTTTCATAACGGTGTATGGTTTTCCCCACAGCTTAGGGTCGTTGCAGAAGTTCCTCCAAGCTGCTTTCTTAGCGTTCTGGATGGCGTGACGGTAAGCTTTTCGCACTTCCGCTCGTACACAGCAGTAGATAAGGGTCGTAGTAGGGTTGGCGCGTGGGCGCTTTGCCAGTCTACATGCCCGATCATACGCTTTCTTGAGCATGGCGACTGCGGGAGTCCACCAGCGTACGCGTGAGGGAAGAGTTTGAATGGTGGTAGCCTGGTCCAAGGCTCCGCGCAGCTGGGCTTGAAGTCGATCCGTGAACGCATCAATGTCGGCGGGTGTGTCAAGTGGTGCCTCTAACGGGATCTGCAGTTCAGAGATAAGCGTCGAAAGCAGGTCCGCGTCAGTTTTCTTCACAGTTGGCGTTGCAGCGGCCAGGTTTGGCGCAACGATGAACTCGAAGTAAATGAGGCGATGATCTGACATGTAATCCTCTGGAAGGACTTGCCAATGTGGGGATTGCAGGCCAGCCGACGCAATTGTGTAGTCCAGAATTGCTGTGAGGCGACGGCCCTGGTAAAGGCGTTCCCATGTGGCCGATGCCGAGTTCAATAGCAGAGACTCCGACAGCGCGAGAAATTCCTCGAGGAGTTGGCCTCTGGAATTTGATTCTTCTCCCGGAATTAACTGCGTCGTGCAGTTCAGATCACCACCTAGAATGAATGGGGTGTCTGGATGCAGCTGCCTCACAGCAAGGCAGGCTTCGAGTAAGCCTTCCAGGTCGCCATTAGGTGGAGAGTATGCGCTGATGATCAACGTACCCGCAGCCTTCACCGCGACCACCTCCGGGTGGTTAATGTTCACGGGTGTGGCTGGTAGCGAGTTCCTCACCAGAAGGGCTACGCGCTGACCGAAGTGCATGCCCCAGCCTGGTGCCTGCAGTCGCGGGTACGGGTCGGAGAGAAGGATCGCATGTGCGTCCCGTTCTACTGCAATGGCAAGGCAGAGATCAGTAGCACGGGCGTCGTGGTTGCAGTTAAACTGCAGGGCGCGGATGATTGGTGTAGGGTCCTCAGTCATGGCTGATGCTAAGGTCGCGTCCTCCCGCGAGCACGTTGGATTCCATTCGTACTGCTGCCCCGAGACCAGCTTCTTGGGCCTGTGACTCGTTGACCTCCATCAGGCTGGAAGAAGTGGGTGTGTTGTTATCTCTCGTTGCAGCTTCCATTTTGCGGCGCAGGCGCATTTTTGTTGGGCATAAGCCATGGTTAGTCGGATGGTCTGATGTCCTCTGTCGGTACCTTGGTAATCTGGCTTGACGGAGAGTGCAGTTGTACCCGCTGCAGTCAAGGCATGGCTGCTTTGGGTCTGGGGTTGGAGCACGTTCCTCGAGTTGGCAGTGCTTTTCTCCATGGCCAAGTAGGTGGCACTTGGCACATCGTTGGAAGTGTGGGGATGTTGCTACGCTGCATTGTACCCATCCAACTTGAATTATTTGGGTTCGCTTCATGTTCTCCAATAATGTAGAGGTGACCTCCAGTATGGCCAGCTTCTGCCCTCTTCGACGGGTGTTTTCTTCATGGTATGGAACGAAAGTTATCTGCGTTGCTTTTTCCCATATTTTGCCTCAACATCCTCCTGTAGCTCTTCTACTGTTGTGGCTTGGGGCACTCCGTGGATTCGTGCTTCGGGTGCTCGAGTGGTCTTTCTCTTGAGGCCCACTTTGGTGTGGGTTGCAACTGTCTCCCGAAGTTGAGAGGCGGCCTCTTGAGTGGCGCATTGCACCAGCACCGCCCCTGATGGGAACAGGATTGTCTTCCTGATCTTCATAGACCTTGGATTAGCGCTAGGATCTTGAGCTAAGGCGTCGATGGCGCTTGTGCCTCTCTCCTTTGGAACAATTAGAACGCTTTTAGGGTCCTCATTTTTCCTCCTTGGTTTTCTTGGCTTCCTTTTCTTCTTCTTTTTTGTCGGGTTCTTCGTTGCTACGGTAGTGGTGTTCGCTGTTGCGGCAGTGGTGTTCTTCTGCACGTGTTTATTTTGAGGTTTCCTTTTCTTCTTGCGCCTGGAAACAGTTGTCCACTTTCCATCGTTGGTTGCTTGTGGTGATGTGGTTGCCTTAGCGCTAGGCTCTTCCAATGGTGCCATCGCTAGGTTCACCTTTGTTGTGCTGACTGCCATCGCATAGGTTTTTGGAGCTGCAGGCGCTGGTGCCTGGCGTCTAATAGGCGCTGGTGCCTTCTGGGTGCCGGGCGCTGGTGCCTGGACCCGCTGGGGCGCTTGTGCCTGGACCCGTTGTGGCGCTTGTGCCCGAGGTTGCTGTGGCGCTGGTGCCTGGGGTCGATTTGACACTGGTGCCTGTAGCTTCTGAGGTCTGGCAACTGGAGACCTCTGGGCTGCTGCTGGCGGTTGCAGGGAAGGCAGCACGTTCTTAATTGCCGTCTGCACCATTTCCTGTATGCGTCGGAGGAGAGCCTCTTCTGATAGGGTTCCTGAAGGGCCAAACGCTGGAGTCGACAGCGAGGCGAGCGTCTTTGATGTCGACATAGTAGGAAGCGCAGAGAAGGCTGTGGAAGAGGATGTAGAGGGCGCGGAAGACGCGGCGAGCGCGGAAGATGCGGGAAGCGCGGGAGATGCGGATAACGCAGCGGGTGCGAAAGACGTGGCGGGCGCAGAAGACGCGGAAGACGCGGCAGGCGCGGAAGACGCGGCAGGCGCGGAAGACGCGGCAGGCGCGGAAGATGCGGCAGGCGCGGAAGATGCGGGAGATCGGTTTTTTTGTCGTGGCGACAATGGTACAGTAGTTGATGGAAGTGAGGTGAAGGAGGCGATCTTCAGCTCTAAGGCAGCTCGTCTTTTCCTCTCCTCCTTCAGCTGTTCTGTAAGGGCTGCAACCTGTTCCTTCAGGACTTCCACTTCATCTTGCTTTTTCAGCTTTTTCCCTTTGGCACTAAACACCATAATTGGTCTCTTCCGATTGCCAAGGGTCAGCTGGGATGGTTTCGGTTGCGATTCCGTGTCCATGTCCATTCCCTGGTTGGTGATCCGTTCGCGGGTTGCAGTGGAAGAAGAGCCTTGCATGGACAGCTTCGGAAGTCCGCTGGCCTCTTCTCCGCGCTCCTTCATTAGGGCTTCAAGATATTGCGTTAGGGTTTGCCCTTCTATAACCCTGCGCGACATGTAGGCGTTGTTGGATTCGCCTTCCAGTCGTTCCTCGGTATACGAAAATGGCAAATCGTCGATTTCGATACCAAGTAACTTCATGTTAAGGCGATTCTTCTTCTGCGATTTGGTCGGAGGTTTGAAAGCGGGTCCACCACGGATGACGTTCTTCGCTAAAAATCCTTCGACATCAAATTCTGCATCAGTGATTTCGTTTCGGTTTTTGCCAGTGCCTACACCTCGGGTACCGCTGGCGTCGGTAACAGGAGGCGATCCGTCCGGAGTTGGGGGGGGTTGTTTCGAGTTCAAATCCATACTTGTTCCCACGAGTACCGGCGAACTGGATACAACTGCAGTAGAGCGCTCGCGTGCTGCAGAGGGCCTATATACTGTAGAGGTCGGCAGGTATCTACAGGTCTCACGTAGAGGTGGTTCTCCCACCCAAACCTCGCTGGTAATGCGAGTAAACTTCCACACGGCTAGGAAGTTGAGGAGGGTTTTAGATACCCACAAACTGTTACGCATGGCTCAAAGGTACAAACCTAGGTAGGTTACAGGTGGCTACCATGCCTCCCTTTGTACCTCGAATTCCATGCGCCTTGAGCCGGGAGAAACCCATGGACGCGAAGACTTGGCGAGAGGGACGTGAAAACACTGAGAACAGTGGAGTACGTAACCCCAACAAGCCAAAGAAGTGCGTAACCCATGGTCACCGACAGCTGAAGGGGAATTAAGGAATAACAACGTTTGAGGATAGGGTTGGGATGAGCCTCCATACACCGCAGAGACCCGGGTGGATAAGACGTTACATCTCCTAGACGTGGGGGAGGACCCTCCATCTAGAGTCACTACTATGAAACTAGCTGTGACCCGTCGACAGAGTGAGCCCCCCAAGCTAGAAGGGGATAGGATCACTTAGGGAATGGGGAGAGACCACACCTGGTGGGAATCCAGGTGCCACCATCTGCCATTGGTTCGTTTCCCAACTGTCAATAGGCTCTTACCTAAGGATTTCCTTAAGTAAGTACCCCGACAAGCTGTTCCACTTAAACCAGCCCACCACGATAAGGTTGCAGACAGTGTAGGAACAACAGAGGCTAGTGTGAGCGCACATAAGTGAGACATCACATATAACTTTCCAAGGAAAGTGTCGCATGTTGCTCCGTTGGGATCCTCCGAACCCCTAGTCTTAAAAAAGACTAAGGTGGTGTCCGGTGGGCCCCGGGGGGCTGGAACCTAACCTAACCTAACCTAACCTTTTTTTTTTTTTTTTTTTTTTTTTTTTTTTTTTTTTTTTTTTTTTTTGATTTCTCCCAGCTGGTGTAGGGCCCCCGGAACCGCCATTTGGCATTACTTCAGGGGCCCACTGGGCACATGGAACGCCTACATCCTCAGGTTGTGGGTGGGCTCTTTTCTGCCTCTTTTCGCATCTTTTGCTCGGATGGGAGGAATCCGGCTCCTGTTGGGTTCCCCAAGGGGGGTTCCCAACAGTGGCGTTTTGCGCATCTTTTTGCCATGAACCGTTCTTTACCATGGCATCCTGTCGCTTACGCGACAGTGGCGCTTTTCCCCAACTTGTTCTGAGGTTCAGCGTTCCTTCCTCTCCTTTCTGTGGCTGGCTTTCTGCCTCAATCGCCTGCTTCTTCGGCTGTGCCGTCTCTTCTCGGGGAGGCTGATGCCACCGTGCACGCCACGCAGATCGCGGGTGGTTAGGCCGCTAGCCCTTGTGCATCCCCCACAGCTCAGATGCTGTGGTTGATGCACCGGCGTCTTCTGCGGATGCATGCACCAGTGTCGCCTCCCCTACGATCCCTACGTCCCATCCTCCCGGGTTCAGGATCAAGGCGGCCACTTTCTTCTCCGCTTCCTCTGCTGCCAGCAGATCTTCTCCAGCAGCATTCTCGGCAGCCCAGGGGGTGCTAAGTCCTGGGCTCACTACTAGCGCGGCTCATCCGTCTTACCGTTCGGATACTTGCCCAACACTTATCCAGCACCCCCACGTCGACGCCCCTGCCTTTGGCGCTCTCGCTCGGCGTCCTCCTTCCGGAGCATCACGGCATCCACAAACGACTGGATCCGCTTCCATTGCTCCGCTCCTTCCAGCATCACCGGGACCATCGTGTCTTCGGTCAGTTCGGTGAGCTGTAGTGACGCCAGCATTTCCGCGCGCAGGGGGGACCACGCCGGGCACTGGAACAAGGTGTGACCCGGAGTATCATCAACTTCCAGGTCACAGTGCACGCACTTGGGGCTGGGTGCTTTCTTGATTCGGTATAAATACGTACCGAAGCACCCGTGCCCCGTCATCACCTGGGTCAAGTGGTAGTCGAGGTCGCCGTGCCCACGTTGGCACCAACCACCCAGATCTTTGATGAGGGCCCTGGTCCAGGCGGCTGTATCGTTGTTTTCCCGCCATCTCTCGGACCAGAGCCGCAGGGCCTCGCCTTCCAATCTTGCTCTGGCTCTTCTGAGGCCCCGCTTCGGAAGTCCCCTCTTCCTCTGCTCGTATAGGGACTCCCGGATCTTCGCAACTAGATCTATGGGTGGTGAGGCTGCTAATACCAGGGCCGCATCCGTGCTTACGGTGCAATATGCACAAATCTGCCGTAAGCACGCCTCGCGTTGGACCCTGGTTGCGATCTTCATGCAGCCTGGCGACTCTAGTACATGACCCCAAACTGGCGCGGCGTAGAGGAGGACCGAGTGCACCACCGTACACAGTAATCGACGTCGTGGTTGTTTCGGCCCTCCCACATTCGGCATTAGGCGGGCAAGCTGGACCATAACCCGCCTTGCCTTAGCACTCGCCTCCCTGACATGTGGTAGGAAGGTGAGGTGCTTATCCACCTCCACCCCCAGGTACTTAATGGTGTCTGTCAAGGGAAGGCAGACACCCCTCAGCACAATCCTTGGGGGTGCTTCCGCCAGTTTGTGCGTGCACGCAAGCACCTGGGTTTTGTGGACGGCCAACTCCAATCCGGCCTCGTCCAACCAGGTTGCTGCCCTCTCCAGTGCATCGTTCATCGCCCTTTCAAGGTCCGCTGTGGATCTGCTCCTAGCGATGACCAGCACATCATCGGCAAAGCCGATGAGCTTGACTGTGCCAGGCATCTCTTCGCGGAGCAGTCCATCGTACATTATGTTCCATAGTAGGGGGCCTAGAACGGATCCTTGTGGGACCCCACTACTAAGGACCTTCTGTTCGGACCTTCCTCCGTTTCGTAGGCGATGACACGATCGCGCATATAGTCGCGCACCATGCGCACTATGTAGCGCGGCACCCGTTTCGCTAGTAATGCGTCCAATATCTTCGTCCACCTTGCGGTGTTGAACGCATTCCGGATATCGAGACTCACCGCTACGCAAATTCCGCGCTTCCCTAGCGCTTGCCAGGCTTCAGCGGTGAGCTCGAGCACGGCGTCGGATGTCGACCTCCCTTTGCGGAAGCCGAACTGCCGTTCTGAGAGGCCCTCTTCTCCGAGCCCCTCAAGGTGGTCTTCTATCCGGTTTACTAGCAGCCGCTCCAGCACTTTGCCCATGGTGTTCAACATTACCAATGGGCGATACGATGATGGCTGGTCTAGCGGCTTATCACCTTTCCGGAGCAACACCAACCTCCCCACTTTCCAGGCACGCGGGAAGGTGCCCGTCTTCAGACAGGCGTTGAAGGTGTGGAGTAGGGCTGTCGGGTCTATCTGGTGAACAAGGCGCACGATCTCGTTTGGGACCATATCGGGTCCCGGCGCCTTGCCCGACTTTAGCCTCTTGATGGCCCTCTCCAGCTCTACGGCGGTGAATTCGGGTGACTCATCCGGCGTTTCCCACATCCCTACCCCGTTGGGCAGGGCGGGGTGGTCCGGGAACAACGCTTGCACAACCCCCTGTATCCTTTCGGGGTTGCGCAGTTCGGGAATGGGGGCGCTGCTTCGCAGCCTGCCCACTACCATCTTGTAAGGCAGCCCCCACGGATCTCCGTCAACACTCGCTTGCAGCTCCTTCCAACACGCCGTTTTACTGGCGCGTATTTCCTTCTGCAGGAGCCGCTTCTCTTCCTTGTACTGACGGCGGTACAGCTCGGTGTCGACATCAGATCGCCTGTTGGCGCGGGTTAGCTTCCTCCTAGCTCTCTTGCACCCGCGCCTCTTCTCGGCAATCTGCTCGTTCCACCAGTACATTGGCTTACGTCCAGGTCTTCCGTATCTCCGGGGCATCGCCTCATCGCAGGCGTTCTTGATAGCCCCGGATAACCCCCGCACGCACTCTTCCGCATCGAGTGGTTCTTCAATCTGCGGGGGTCGGACGTAAGCTGCTCGAAATGCGTGTTCGTCGAGCTTCTTCAGGGCCCATCCTGACTGCGCTGGTGCGGTCGGTTGCGGGGCCCTGTTTTCGATGTTGAATAGTATGTACCGGTGGTCGCTGGCAGTTTCTTCCATCGACACCTGCCACTGGCTGATCCTGCGGGCAACTCCTTCGGTGGCCATCGTGACGTCTATTCTTGACCACCTGCCGTTGCCCACATACGTTGGCTCTGTCCCCACATTGACAACTTGTAGGTTCAGAGCCGCAGCCAGCTCCCCCAACTCTTCTCCGCGCTCATCTGTAACGTGAGATCCCCAGAGCGCGGATTTGGCGTTGAAATCGCCCCCGACGACTACCTCGCCAGCTCTGGATCTTATGCTGGCCTCCAATCTTCTCAGGTAGTCGCGGTACAGTTGGATGCTCTTGTTGGGGGAGAAATAACAGCTGTACCATCTGATCCCGCGGACTTCGATCTCCACGAATCCGTTGTCCGCGTCCCCTACTCGGTTGACCGAGACGTTGTTCCCCGTCACAGCAACCGCAGCATGACCCTCCAAGTCCCTGAACCACGTTCCCCGGCCTCTTCTGGCCAGCACCTCACTAGCCAGCACAATGTCGACCCCCCTCGAGGCGACTTCTTGATCGAGGAGGTCGTGTGCGGCGTGACAGTGGTTCAGGTTCACCTGGAGTACACGGAGGGTCATTTGCCTTTCGCCATCATTTGCCTCAGCCTATCACGGAAGGCCGGGCATCTGGCAGAACCGGTTCTGTGGGCGTGCGGTCTCTTGCGCTCCGCACATAAGAGGCATTTTTCGGGCTTCTTGCAGCCCTTGGCTCTATGCCCCTCTTCCCCACACCGTAGGCACGCTTTGCTGCGGTCGACTTGGCTGCGGCACTCGCTGATGCGGTGCCCGAAGCCAAAGCAGCGGAAGCAGCTCTCTACCGCGTGGTACCGGCGCATCCGGGTATTACACCAGCCTACCCGGATGGGCGGCGCGCCTGGCTGCAGCACCAGGGACGCAAACCTCCGTGCCACTTCTACTCTGGCCGTCTGCGTCCCCTCGGGTGCTTCATGCTGCGCCAGCACTCTTGCACGGGCCTCTTCTCCGATTTGCCGGCCCCGTGCTTCTAGCGCGGCCACCACCTCTTCCTTGGTCGCCGTGACATCGATGCCTCTCATTAGCAGGATGTCGACGTCCACGGGTCTCCTCGCTGCTAACCCCTGGGCAGTCAGGGTCCGATGGAGCGCCTCTGCAAAGGGAGATTCCAGGGTCTGGTCCCTTCACTCCCTTCTGCAGCTCAATCAGGACATCGCCTTTGCGGGTTCGGCGAATGCCACTGATGCCGCTCTCCTCGGCTGCAGCAGCCTCTTTAATCCTTTTTACGACGGCAGCATAATCCCCCGATGATGCTGGAACCAGCACCGCCTCCTTGCGGTGCCGCTGCCGTCGCTGCCTCTCCGGTTGCTTGGTCTTCCTCTTCTCTTGGGAGGCCATCTTCTTGCGGCTATGCCGCTGCTTCTCCCAAGCCCCCTCGGCATCAGGAGCCTTCGTTTTCGAACCTTCGGAAGGGGGCCGGGGCTTCTCCTTCTCGGTCTTACATGGCTCTGGCTTCTTGGCCTTCTTCTTAGGTGGTGCCTTCTTCTTCTCTGGCACCACTCTTGGCGAGGCCTGTATCTTTTTCTGAGGCTGCTGCTGCTGCTTCCGCTGCTGCTGCTGTTGCTGCCGCTGCTGCTGCGGAGGCTGCTTGGAGCCTTCCTTAGGCTCTCCGGGACCTCGTGAAGTGCTGGGCATTGGCGTGGAAGTATTCCCGAAAGTGGGCTGGGGCTTTTCCTCCAGTGGAGTGCCCCTTAGCGTCACCACACTTTCGCTGCGCTCTCGGTGGATCGTTCTGCGCATGGCCTTAATCTCTTCCGCCATTACCTCGATCTCTTTGGTGATCGCCTTTGAGGTGTTCGGCGACTCCTCACCAAAGACTGGTAGCTCCAGCGTCAGGTCCCGAATCGTGGCAGCCTCCAAGGAGGAATCCATGCTTTCGATATCAGCATGGGGTACCGATTCCTTTCCTGCTTCTGTGTTAGTGGAAGCGTCCCTCCTAGCAGGTCGCTCCACAAGCAGGTGGTACACCTCCTCCTCTACGCTGGCAAGCCTTTGCCTGCCCCTCTTCATGGCTGCGAGTGCGTCATCCAACAGGTCAATCGCCTTCTTCAAGGTGACCTTGGTGTTGGTGACGACATTCTTTTCTCGCACCACTTCTTGGGCGGCATCTACCACGTTCTTGAAGAGCAGGGCCTCCGCCCCCTGCTCTTTGCGCCATTTCTTCAGTAAATCATCCATTTCGGGTGCGGTATCGGTCTTCTCTGGTTGTCCGGGCCTAATTGCCTGTGATCCGCCGGACTCGGATTCGCAGGTTGCTGTCCGTTTCTTCTCCTTCTTCTTCGTACCGCAGAAATGGAGCGCCCCCGACCGCGGCTAGCCGGCAGGCGTTGGGTGGGGATACGCTTTTTTAGGCCACCTTTTCTAGGCCCCTCCTCTGGCGGGAGGAGAGCAGTGCTATCCCTAAACAGGGCTGCTCTGTCGTATGGGGGGACGCCGGATGTTGCATGTATCCCCAATTCTGCAAACAAACGACCATTGTCCCCATACCGCCGGACGTGCAGGGAGTTGGCTAGGGACTTCCAGGCGCTCTACCCTGTCCCCACTGCCTATCCCCATCGCCGCCGGACTTTTAGAGTGCGTGTGTGTCTCTTCAGTGTAGCTAAATTCGAAATGCATACACCTACTTCCTGAGACGGCTTGATCTTACGCCCATTCAGGTGGACACACACACACAAAGGCATGTACAGTGGTACGGTACATGCCCCCCCTGCTGCATCTGTTTCCGCCCGACTATGTCGCTTGGAGTAACAGCCCCGCCACGTGAAGGCTGCAGCTCGGAGTTGAGCAGATATGCTAACGTGCATCCGCTGGTGGTTGCATAATCCGCCTCTGCTCCCTTCGGGGCCAACCTAACCTAACCTAACCTAACCTAACCTAACCTAACCTTTTTTTTTTTTTTTTTTTTTTTTTTTTTTAGGATTAACCCTTCATTGCTTTAAGGGAATCCTACCTCTTCTACCCATGGTGAAGGGTTTCTAAAAGGTAAGGATCCCAGCAGTGAGGTTTACGGGGTTGTGAGGGATAGGGCAGTCATGCTGTTGAGAGCAGAGCCCTATTCATAACCCGTAGGTTTCACCTAGTGTTGGGCTATAGGCTAATCCCTAGGAAGTCTTTCCTCCTTCCACAGTTGTCTGATAACACGCCGCATGTAAGCAACATGATCGGGCTGGGAAATGGAAAGAGGTGGGTCCGGTCGCCCAATGGCATGTCGAGGGCACTCCAAAAAGATGTGTTCTGGGGTCTCGAAGGGGTGTCCACATCGGCAGGATGGGGAAGGGCGCCTATGGAATCTAAATAGGTAACTGCCAAAACAGCCATGGCCTGATAAGGCCTGACTCACCCAAAAATCCAATTCCAGGTTAATGGAAAGCCGTGACTCGACAGATGGGAACAAGGTATGAGTCCAAGCACCCTTGGAACACTGCCTCCAATCCTCCTCCCAGGAGCGAAGACTTCTCTCAGCAAGAGCTTTTTTCATCACTGCTATGGGAAGATCTCTTTGGTGCTGACCTCGATGGCTGTAGATCCACAGAGCTGCCCTTTCTTGAATTTCAGTAATAAGAGGAGGAAAGTTGGAGATGAGAATAGCTGCCTCATAGCTGACAGTCCGATAGAGGCGGCCTATATTTATGGCCATATGCCTCTGGAGGCTCTGGATTGCAGCTCTGTGGCGGTGGTGAGTCAGCCTGTGCGCGAAGATACTACAGCTATACTTGAAGAAAGAGCTAATGGTCCCCTTATACATGGCCCTCCGCGCGTTACCGCTGTAGCCATAGGTGTTGTGACAGATTGAGGTCAGCACCGGGAGGAAGGCTTTAGCCTTATTGATGAGGTAGTCTATGTGGAAAGTCCATCTAAGTCGATCATCTATTAAGATTCCCAGGTATGTGAGGAACCGTTGAGCAGGAATGCTAACTTCACCCACCTGGATGGAGTTGCAGGGGCTGTTGCTCCTAATACGGGGCCGTCGTCTATCAAAGATGATGACCTCCGTCTTAGCAACGTTAAGTTCTAGTCCGGCTGAGTGGAGGAATTCTTGGATGGCAGTTGCGGCAGAATGAGAATTAGCCTCGAAATCCGCTTGGTTGGATGCTGGAACAATTACCAGAGTATCATCCGCAAAACACTGAGAAAAGGTAGAATGTACATCTGGGTCTTGCTCCAGAGTGTGCAGGATTTCATTAAAAGAGATGTTCCACAGAAGGGGCCCAAGGACTGATCCTTGGGGACATCCCCTCTGGAGGGACTTATTACAGCCTGCTAGGCTCACCATCCTTTCACAGAAGTAGGACTGTAGAATTTGTACCATGTACCAAGGCAGGCCTGCTGCCACACACTGGCGTAGAATGATGTGCCAACGGGCATGATCAAATGCCCCCTTGATGTCTAAAGAGATAACCGCTACAAGCGGGAAGTCTCGGCGGAGGTTCTGAATAGTGGAGATGGCACTATTTATAGCCTCCTCAGCACTCCGTCCATGTCTGAACCCAAACTGGCGGTCACTGAGGAAGGCCTCCACATATACGTCCATTTGAGATTTTAGGACTCTCTCAAAAGTTTTTCCAATAACCGAAAGAAGGGTTATTGGCCTATATCCATCAACAGATGCTGGGTCCTTCCCTTTTTTCGGAATAAGGATGGCAGATCCCTGTTTCCAGAGTCTGGGGAAGTAACAACATCTAATGCAGGCGTTGAAGAGGTTAGGTAGACAGGATGGATGTTCTAGGTTAAATACTTTCAGCACTTTAACTGAAACCCCATCAGGTCCTGGAGCCTTCCTATTGTTTAGGGACCGGATAATTTCACCGACCTCCATGCAGGAAATAAGGGGGAATGGCCCAGCAGAACCAATATACTGAGACCGTTCCAGCTCCCCTGGGTCTGGGTCGGTTGGGAATTTGGAGTTCAAGAGGAACTCAGCAGTCTTCTGTAATGAGTCAAAGGGCCTACCATCGGACCTTAATATGGGTGGAATGCTAAGCGAAGAGCGAGGTTCGCCCTGATACCGGGACCTCATAACCTTATAAGGGCGACCCCAAATGTCCGCACTTTCACAGAACTCTCTCCACGAGTTCCTGCGACTGGATGCAATGGTAGCTTTATATGCTTTCCTGAGTCTGGCTCGTAGGGCTACGAGACAGGATCTCTCAAGACCTGTCCTACTACGGGAGATAATTCTACCTAGCTTGTTTAGAGACCTTTTCAGGATTTGGAGTTCTGGAGTCCACCACTCTACACCCTGGGGACAGGTTGTAGTAGAGGTGGCAGCCTTGGCGGCCTCCTGGAGGCTGGATGTAATAGTTGCAATTTGGGTATCAATTAGCTCGGGTGAATTGAGGTCCTGGATAGGTCCAATATCAATTTGCCTAATAGCAGAATGTAACGCCTGGTTATTTACCTTATGAATTACCTGTACATGTTTCTGAGGTAAGCCTGTACAGATCTTAAATGAAATATACTTATGGTCAGATAGACTGTCCTCGCTTAGGACCTTCCAGCCCGAAACACCAACAGCTGTGTGCTTATGGTATAGTCTAACGTTGAAGAAAACCAGCGATCTAGGTGACGTCTGGACCAAGTAATGGATTGGTCATTATGTAAAAGCAATGCATTATCAAGTATGAAATCTTCTAATATCCTCCCTCGACTGTTGGTTGATGCGCCAGGAACCATCTGAGTGGTGCAGTTGAAATCACCAGCCAGAAGCACCTTACCATCGTAATTCAATAAGAGAGAGGCAATGCAATTGAGTAAGGCCTGCAGATTCCCAGCGGGAGGAGAGTATACTGCTAGTATAAGAATTCCAGCGATAAGAGCACCCACTGAGTCAGCATGACCCACGTCCACTGTTCTATATGGTAAGCCATGGCGGATAAGAAGGGCCACTCTTTCCCCCGAGATTGGCGTCCAGCCACCCATCTGTATCCTTCCCCTATAACTATAGGGATCAGACAGGATCAAGAGTTCTGCCCCAAGGGAAGAGGCCTGAGCTGCAGCGAGGTTGGTAGCCTCCCTGTCATGATTGCAGTTCAACTGCAACACACTGAGGTTGTTAAGTGTCATGAGAGCTGCAGGGACAGCTCCTCCAGCCGTGGATGCAGACTCATCACCACATATGTCCATATTGGAAGAAGTATCCCTAGGGGCGCTAGGGAGTACCTTCCTTAAGGCTGCGATCTTAGAAAGACAAGTTCTATGGCCTGTCGGATGGCTTGTGTTACGCAGCCTATGTTTTGGAAGACCAGCCTTTGTAATACCCTGGTTGTAGGATGTACAATCAAGGCATGAATCCTGGTTAGATGGAGGATCCCTATACTCACTCTTACAGAACTTGGTTCGGTGACCTATCAGTTGACACTTACCACATCTGCTGGCGTAAACTCTACTGTCAAATCGGCATAAAAGCCATCCTACCCTAATTGAAGATGTCTTAGAAATTTTGGAGTACAAGGAGTTAGAAACTCTTAAGTAGGCCAGCTTAGTGTTTTTTACCTTAGGGTTAGTATAGCTTCCAAAGCTAACACTAATGGGAGCCTCTCCAAAGCGTTTAAGAATCAACTGGGAAACAAAGGCCTCAGATGACTCCGTTCCAACATTATGTAGCCTGATCAGAGGAAGGACTGGTTTAGTTTCTTTAGCGTGGAACTTTTCCGAAGAGGAGGCGATCTCTCTTAGTTGTGAGGCTGCCTCTTTAGTAGCACATTTGATGAGGAGTGCCCCAGAGGGGAAATCCACCAACTTGGAGACACTCAGTTGGTCAGGGTCAGCGATCTCGCCTGAACGGAGAGTTTCCCTGACACTCTCATTCCCTTTAGGAATGAGGAGGACCGAGTTTTCGCTCACCTGACGACTTTTGATTTCAGGTAGCTCAGCCTTTGGGGAGGATTTCTTACGCTTTTTCTTCCTCCTCTTGTGTTTCTGAGCTGTCGTCCAGCCTTGGTTATCAGAAGAGTTATTTTGGAGTGGTGGTGCCTGTTGTTCCTCCTTCTGAGGCATAGATGGAATGGTTATACCTGATGGAGGTTGGGGAGGTATTGTTGTGTCCCTCTTGAGGTTTTTAGTGGCTGCATCTCTGTAGGACCTCTTGGGAGCCGTCTCCTTAGGAGCCCCAGCAGGAGCGCCTTGCTTGGGTATCCGGGTAGGATTCTTAGAAGATGTAGGAGGAATAGAGAACTGACATGAACTTGAGCTGCCAGAAGGTAAACTGCTTTTGGCAATGATTTCTGGTGGAAGGATTCGTGTCAGAGTACTGGCCAGCATTTCCTCGATAGTCTTAAGGATTTGAGGGTGGAGGTCCTTAGAGGCTTTAGAGCCCTCTGAGGACTTAAGCTTAGCTTCCAGTTTAGTACGTTTCTGACGCTCGTCCTCCAACTGGGTCTTTAAAGATTTGATCTCAGCCTGAAGCTGAGTAATCGCAGCGTCCACCTCAGAAGCTGCCGGCTGCAGGAGTATACCGGAGTGCCTTGCAATATCAGGACTGTCTACTTTTGCAGGAGCCTCTAACTGCGGCAGCGAGCTAGAGTGCCCGGTAGAGATTGGGCTATTTTGAGCTTTGCTGAGGATAGGAAAGGAGAGAGGGCTAGCGACGCCCATCTTCTTGCGTATAAATGCAGACGGCCTCTGGAGTCCGGAGTCGGTAGACTTGCACGAATACAATGACTCTGTGTCAGAATCATCATCCTCCACTAAGTCATCCATAGGATCAGCTGCGGAGGCATCATCCATCACAATGTCAGGTGAACGCCCAGAGCCCTGCCCAAACATGAATCCCACTGATGCCCTAGCAGTGAGAGGGCTATGCTGCGCCGATGCTACTGGCCGCGCCCTAGCCTTGCCTCTCCTTTTGATGAATTCTTGGAATCTCTTTCCTTCCGTAGCGCGTCTGGAGTTATACTGGGTGGTTGATTCCTTTGGTAGGCGCTGCTCGTTATATGGGAAGTCAATATCCTCTAGAGTGAGGCCAGCCTCATGAAGCTGCTGACGAACCCTTAGTTGAGATTTTGTCAATTTGATTCTTTCTGACAGAGGCTTAAGTCTCCTATTAGTACGCGTTGTAGGGCGTACTGGGAGACTGTGTTTATTACGGCTGAGAGCCTCGGCTATAAACGCGTCAGTGAAAGCTTCGAGCGAGTTTGACTGGGAAGAGGTCGACGGCTGTGCCTCTGGTATGCTTTGCGGTTGGTTGCCAGTGTGTACGCCGGCCGAGTTGCTGGCATCAGACTCGGAAGGCGGAATCGGATTAGAGGGGGGGTTAGAAAAAGAAACAATACTCATAATTGTTCCCACGAGTACCGGCGAAATAAAGGTCGACTGAAGCAGAGCGCACGCGTACTTCAGCAAGCCTAGATACTACAGAGGTCGGCAGGTATCTGTAGGTTCCCAATGGGCTGTATTCACCTATACAGCCATTCATCCGTACCTCGGTAGTCGGATTAAGGGAGGTTGTTTAAGGGCAGCCCCATGCCCGTTACATGCATTGGTCTCAAGTGAGAGCAAGGATCGCTAGGCAGCTTACAGGTGGTTGCCATACACACCCGATCAGAGATCACAAGAGAACAATAGCATGCCTTACTCTTACGTAACCCTATTAGAAAGCGACACCAGGACACACGTAACCCATTGCAACGAAGCACAAACACCTTGACAATACGTAACCTGGTAATAAATAAATAAATAAATATACCAGACGTGAGAGGCAAGGGAAGGCCACTAGCTCCGGACGTGGTGTATAGGCTCGCAAGCTAGCAGGACGTGAAGAGGCGGTGACCGCGTTAAGTTCTCAGTTATGTTAACCCTAATAAAAGTACGTAAAGTAAAATAGAGTTCCCTTTTTGTTCCTGTAACTCTGCTGTCCGCGGCCGTTTATTTGTCAGATCCTCCGACTTATTCACGGCTAACCTAGAATTACTAGGTCGTTCCACTATCCGCAACCCGTGGACGCGCCAGGTGGCCTTGAGGTGGCCTCCCTCCCGAAGGAGGGTCCTGGAACCTAACCTAACCTAACCTAACCTTTTTTTTTTTTTTTTGGGTACCCCAATCCGGACTTACCCGGTGGGGGAAATTTATTGAGAATATGGGGATCCACAAAAAGGGCTGCACATTATCGCCTCCTTCTACCAACATGGTTTATCAGGAAAACGACAATGTGCAGGGCAAAGGATCTTATCGCATGCTACCGGTAGCATGCATAATTTGAAAAGCGGTTATTTATTAAGTAAACCGACCTGGGCTAAAAACCACTGTCTGCCGAAACAGTGGAAAACCTTGGCCGGTTGTACATAATATTGTTTTATGGCGACAATTTCCTCGATTCTTATTATAATTACAGAAAAATAAATTTTTTGAATTATACAAGAAGAGTACTAATATTATCGGACAACTTAATCTACTTAGAACTAACTTAACATTACTTAATGTAGTTAGTTCCGGCGATCAGTTGGGGCGACGTCTTCGTGGGGACTCGGTAGTCCAGGAGTCAGGAGCTCAACTGGTGTTTGGTGGATCTGTAAAAGAATAAATAAAAAAAAAAACAGATTAGTGGGGTATCGGGTTCCCATTGTTTTTGGGGGTGCCACGGCTATGCTCCTCACTACTGGCGAAGGTTTTACGGGCTGTGCCTACCTTGCCTTCGGATACTTGGAACATACCAGGCGTGCTTCCTCGGTCGCAAGGCTCACTACTACCTCCGCGGAGATGTCTCTCGCTAAAGGGTTCGGATGCTTGCCTCGCGTGTGAGGGGGGTCGCTGCAAGAAAATCTTTTATTAGTTTGGAGGGGTGCTTCGGCTATGCTCCTCACTACTGGCGAAGGTTTTACGGGCTGTGCCTACCTTGCCTTCGGATACTTGGAGCATACCTCAGCGTGCTTCCTCTGTTGCTCGGCTCACTACTACCTCCGCGGAGATGTCTCTCGCTAAAGGGTTCGGATGCTTGCCGAGCAGGTGAGGGGGGTTGCTGGAAAAGAAATCTCGGGGAACCTGGCATTTCCCGGAGTTCATGGGTGATGGCGGCTTACAGACGAGGAGCAGGTAGCCGCTGTCGCCGCTGCGTGTGCTGCTCTTCGGCCCAGAGCTGTCGCACGCAAGCACGCATATACGAAGCGTGCTCTTCGTTTGTCGCGAGAAGAGGGTCTGGTGGCCGACCTGCTGCAAACAACCCACATTCTGTGAAGATGTGTGCAGCGTCTTCTCGCTGATTACCACAACGGCATGTGGGGGTCTCTCTCCTTCGGCGCAGGTGTAGGTACGCGCCGAAGCACCCATGACCAGACAAGGCTTGCCCAAGCCAAAAGTCTGGGTCGCCTCCTTGGGAGTTGAAGTAGGGGCGAATCTCCGGGATAATGCGGTGCGTCCAGGCCGCTGTATTATCTGCCTGCCAGACTCGTTGCCACTCTGCGAGGGAGACTTCACGGAGGAGTCGCTTAGCAGTAGCGACGTCCACATCCGGGGCTAGTGGTGGGTAGTGGAGAAAGTCTGCTACCTCCTTACCATTTGTAATCAACCACAGCAGTCCACGTTCTGCTGCGGGAAAATGGAAGGGCAGAAGTCTGGCTATAACAGCACTAGCTTGGCTTCCAGTGCTGCTATATAGTCGTCCCGCGTTCACCGATGCTCTGCGAAGTAAACGGTTAAGCTTGACCTGGTTCGCATGGGTGAAGAGGCGGGGATAGAACACACTACTGCAGTACTGAAACAGGGCACCAATCGTACCTTGGTACATGATACGACGAGCCCAGCATGAGTACCCGTAGGTGTTGTGGCAGATTGCCGTCAGCATTGGGAGGTACCTCTCTGCTTTCCTGATGATGTAATCGATGTGCGCGTCCCAACGCAACCTATCATCGATCACAACACCGAGGTAAGTCAGGGTACGTGTGGTCCTGACTGTTGTTTCACCAACCTGTACGGTGGAGCACGGGTAGTCGTGCTTAACAGGGCCTGGACGATGATCCAAAACGATCGCTTCGGATTTACCCTCATTCAGTCGGAGTCCTCGACTGGCAAGAAAGGCGATGACCTGGTTAGTGGAGGTGGCCGTACGCTCCAAAAGTTGGCGAGGCGAATCTGCTCCTACCAACAGCACAGTGTCGTCGGCATAGCAGAATGCCCGCACCCAGGGTAACGGCCACAGGTGGTCGAGTATCTTGTCGAACTGCATGTTCCACAGCAGGGGCCCAAGTACCGATCCTTGGGGGCACCCTCTCTCGAGATGACGTGTTGCGGCATGGCCTTGTATGCTCACCACCCGATTGGTGAAGTAGCTTTTCAGCGTACTGAGCAGATACCATGGGAGACATTGGAGTGCTCCTTGCATCAAGATCTCGACCCACCTTGCGTTATCAAACGCTCCACAGATGTCCAGCGACACGATGGCTACTTGGTCATACGTGGGTTTCAGCTCCTCAGCTGCCTCCAGCACCGCGTGCACAGCCTGCTCCGTGCTACGGCCTGCGCGGAACCCGAACTGGTTTGGGTGGAGGTTCACCACTGCGTCCATCTCAGTCGCTAGGATAGCTTCTAGCACTTTCCCCAGGGTAGGGAGAAGTGTGATAGGCCGCAGGCCATCGGGTCGACTCGTGTCTTTTCCCGGTTTTGGGATGAGGACTACCACTCCTTTCTTCCATACCGTCGGGAAGTGTTGTACCTCCAGGCACGCAGAGAACAACTTTGGAAGGAGTTGTGGGTGACTACGGTGAAGGCTTTTCACCGCCTTATTTGTAATCCCATCCCAACCAGGTGCCTTCTTGTTGTTGAGGGTCTTGACGATGGCACTGACCTCGTCGATTGTGACCGCACGTCTAGGGCCAGCAACACCTCCAGGCTGCAACGCGACTATGGCCTCCGGGTCTGGATCGCGTGGGAACTTGCAGTTCAGAAGGTGGTGGGCTACCTCATCTGGGTCAGTCAATCGACGTTCGTCCTCGGTAATGAGAAGTGATGGTACGCTTGCGCGGGTTCTGCCCGATGCCTTGTTCTTAATCGCATGGTACGGGCGACCCCATACCCGTTCGCTTTCACAAAAACTCCTCCAGGAGTTTTGTTTAGCGGTAACGATCGCCTGGCGGTATTCTCGGCGGATCGCTACTTTAACCAGTCGCAGGAGCCTCCTTTCGAGGTTGTCCGGGCAGCGCTTCATGCGACGATTTATGCGATTAAGGGCAACTTTTAACGTTTCCAGTGTCGGAGTCCACCAGCGTACTGAGGCTGGAAACGTTGAGATGGTCGTTGCCTGGCGAAGGGCATCCTGGAGTTGAGCTGTGAGATACTCAGTATACTCATCGACAGCAGCTGCACTGTCCAGGTTTGCTGCAGGGTTTAACTCCATTTCGCGTATCTTCTGTAGGAGAACTGTGCTGTCTGTTTTCTTGAATGTTGGCTCTTGTGCCACACTTGCCGTGGTGATGGTAAAACTAATTAGGTGGTGATCCGACATGCAGTCTTCGTTCTTCAGCACTCTCCAGTCAGTTGCGTGCACTTCAACCGAGGCGATTGTGTAGTCGAGGACTGAGGTGAGGATGCGACCTAGATAACTGCGCTCCCATGTTATTGCTCCGTCATTGAGGATAACTGACCCCGATGCAGCGACGTATTCCTCCAGGAATAGACCACGGTCGTTCGTCACGCATCCAGGAACGAGTTGGGTTGTACAATTCAGGTCACCTGCTAGAACCAAGGGATCGTTTGGGTGCGCTTCGCGAAAGTCTAAACATTTTTGAAGCGCATCTTGCAGGTTCCCATTTGGTGGAGAGTAGAGGCTAAGGAAAGTTATTCCCGCTACCCTTGCACCAACGACATCAGCATGGTTCACGTTGATTGGTGTGACGGCCATATAGTCACGTACCAAGAGTGCTGCTCTCTCTTTGATGTACGCTTTCCAGCCAGGTGCCTGAATGCGTCCATGTCGGAGGTATGGGTCGGCGAGAATCACGACTTGCGCACTGTGCTTTGCAGCAAAGGCTAGGCAGAGGTCCGTTGCCCTTGCGTCGTGATTGGCGTTGAGCTGGAGCGCTCGTAGTGTGGGATGATGTTCTTCAGCCATGTGTGGCTGGTGCATCCACGGCTATCTCCATCAGCCTGGGTAATGGAGCGGACCTGGGAGTGCTGGAGATACTGGTCGGAGCAGGAGATGTAGTTGCTACTGATGCAGCTCTCAGCTTCCATAGAATCCGCTGTTTTGTTGGACATGATCCGTGATTGGTCTGGTGGTTGACTGGTCTGAGACGTGGTTTTCGGATGCCTGCCAGCTTAAGTCTCTCGTTGTGCCTCTGGCAGTCCAGACAAGATTCCTTGTTGGTTGGTGGTGGTGTCTCTGTTGGGCCCTCGCAGAATTTCTCTCGATGTCCTAAGAGATGGCAACGTCTACAACGGTAAGGTACGGGTGAGGTACTAGCCACGCAGCGGTACCAACCCACCTGTAGAACTGGTGAGCGTTTTATGCTTTCATGAAGCATAGGTGATGCTTTCACTACTGCAAGCTTTGTTCCCTGGCGCTGCTGAACATCTGGTCTATATGATACAAATATGACTGAATCGGCTCTGGTGCCATATTTATCCTGTAGGTCTTGTTGGAACTGCTCCTCAGTGGTGCTAATGGGTACTCCGTGGAAGCGGGCCTCAGGTGTAAGTGTTAGTCGGGCTTTGGGAGCCACGAGCTCATTAGCTGAGACAGCCTCACGCAACTTTATGGCAGAAGTTTCATCAGCACATCGGACCAGCACTGCCCCTGAAGGGAATGAAACTGTACGTTTGATTCGCGCTTGACGGGGATCTAGCTTTACATCTTGCTGCAGAGCTTGTAGTACGTTAGTTCCTTGTGCTCGTGGAATGATGAGAACGCCATCTGATGTCGGTGGTTTTGGTTTCCTTGTCCGTCTTCGCTTTGATGAAGCAGGCTTGGGCAAGGTTGCTTGTTGTTGGTTCTGGTTCGGTTTTTTCTTCTTCTCTTTACGTCTGCTGCGGCGGCTCTTTACCTTTGTCCATGTAGCCTGAGAGTTTGTATCTGGTAGGTGGTACACCGTGACTTGCGTTTGGGAGCCAGTGAATGCATGCTCTATCATCGGTGCAATAAGTGACCAAGGCTTTCCATCTAAGCCGCATGCCAATCGAGGAATTGCTAACTTCTTGATGCTCAGTTCGTCGCAGTGCGCTCGAAGAGCAGCTAAGGTCTTAGCAATAGCGGGTATCCGAGGTTTTCCATCGCTATTCCTCTTGGTGATTAGGTAAAATATCACCTTCTCATTACGGTGAAGGGTAGCTACCTCGCCAACAGCCTTCTCTTGGGCTCGTAGTTCTTCTACTCCTCCGTATCGTGCGCGAAACTCCGTGGCAATGCCAGCACCCATGCAGAAGTCCGATCCAACGCAGTGGGCTAGTGCACTTCCTGGGTCAGCTTCAAACAGATCGCCCTCAACTTCTCGGATATTCGGGATGGAGAAGGTGAAGTTGGTTGTAGCGTTGTTTCTTGTTGGTGATTTTTCCTTAGGCTGTCCTGGCGGGGCAGTTTTACCTTTTGGTTTGCGGTGTTGTTGTCTCACAATAGTAGCATAGGTTTGTTGTACCGTTGCTGCTGCTGTGTTCGCTGAAGTTGTTGCTGCTGCTGCTGCTGCTGCTGCTGCTGGTGGTGGTGGTGGTGGTGGTGCTGTAGAGCAAGGATTTGTTGTTTGTTTCCGTGTGGTGGGTTCTTGTTGTTGCCGAGATGTCTGCTGACTTTGAGGTCCTTGTTTAGAGGCTGAGGACGTTGAGCGGTTCTTGAAGGCGGGGAGGACATTTTGCAATGTCTCCTGCACCATCCGCTGTATTCTTTCCATGAGCCGTGACTCAGAGTCTGCGTTGATGGGACCTAGTCCTGAAGGAGGAGGAGGAGCAGCAATTATTTGCGATGGAAGGGGAGGAGATTTTTTAGTTGCCGCGGCGAGCTTCAGTGCTGCAACCTGCATCTCAAGCTCAGCCCGCTTGCGTTTTTCATTCTTCAGTTCTTCTGTGAGAGCAGCTACTTGCTGCTGTAATGCTCTCAGTGTTACGTGGTGGGTAGTCTTCATTTTCTTCCTGCTAGGTTCTTCATCAGGGTTGGGTGTCCTCTTCTTGTCCTCTTCAACAGGGTTGGATGTCCTCTTCTTGTCATCTGGAGCAGGAACCTAACCTAACCTAACCTTTTTTTTTTTTTTTTTTTTTTTTTTTTTTTTTTTTTTTTTTTTGGGGCCGCCCAATCCGGACTTACCCGGTGGGGGAAGTTTATTTTGAATATGGGGGTCACATCTACAGCGTAGGTAACTGTGTTCTTGTACCAACATTGGTTTTTAAGAAACACAGCACCTACGGGGAGGGACCTTAATCTAACTACAGAAAAGAGAGGGAATAGCTTAAACAATAGTTAAGTGGGTATTATTTATACAATAGGTCTAATACTACGAACTTATAAGCTAGAAGATGAAGATGGAAGATGAAGATGATGATGTTGTCTCGTTGTTGACCCCCCGAGTTTCATCGGGCATGAGGGTTTTCACTCGTTGCGCCCCCCTCTTTCTTGCGAGGGCATGAGGGCGTATCACAAGTTGAACCCCCCTCGCTGGTGAGGGCATGAGGGCATACCCTCCCTCTTCCACAAGAGGGGTCTTCAAGGTAGTTGTTGGTGGGCCTGAAACAGAAACAAAGTAAACTACAAAGTGTTTCAGGGTGAAGGGAGGGAGTGCTTCGGCTATGTCTTCCTCACTACTTTGCTGGACTTACACGGTACTGCCAGTGTTCGAATTCTTGGAAGACATACCTAAGCCTGCTTCCATCACTACCATGCTCACTACTCAGCTATCGTTGCGGAGATTCCTCTCGCTCCAGCTTTTCGGATTCTTGCTCAGTAGTGATGGGAGGTCGCTGAAAGTGGTGGGTGTGCCTTTGCGATGTCTCTTCACTACTGGCGAAGGTCTTACGGGCTGTGCCTGCCTGGGCATGCTTCTACCAGTATAAGGCTCACTACTCAGTTGTTATTGCGGAGTTATCTCTCGCTCAAGCTTTTCGGATTCTTGCGCAAATGGTGGTAGGTGGACGCTGAAAAGAAGAAGAAGAAGAAGAAGAGATGTCGTTTCCTGCGTGCGTGGCTGTTATTTAGGGAGCTACTTGCCGGGAACCTCGTTGAGCGCGCTGCTCCTCTGCCCATAGAGCTTTTACACAGTTCTCCATATACGTTCTGTGCGCTTTTCTCAAGACGTTCAGGGGTATAGGAGGCCTGCCTGCTGCGAATCTAGGGCACGCAGTGAAGATGTGCTCCGCATCTTCTCGAGGATACCCACAGCGGCATGCTGGTGATGTCCTCTTGCGGCGGAGATGTAAATAAGCCCCAAAGCATCCATGGGCAGAGAGTGCCTGGGAAAGCCAGAAGGTAGCTGGAGGGCAAGCTTCGAGGTATGGTCTCACCTCCGGAATCAGCTGATGCGTCCACTGAGCGGTGTTATCGTGGCTCCATCTTTCCTGCCACTCTCCAATACTCTGAGTGCGTAGATGATTGCGGATTCCTTCAGGGGAGCCTTGCATGAAGTAAGGACTCGCTCTTTCGGTGAATAACCACGAGAGGGCCCTCTCCCTTATCTGGATGTCAAAGGGTAGAATACCAGCGATGACACCAGCAGCTGAGCCAGAAGAGGTCCGGTAAAGGCGTGCAACCATAATACACGCAACTCGATAGAGTTGATCGAGTTTCCTCCGATTCCTCTTCTTTACCGTGGCTTTCCAGAACACCGAGGCACAATATCCGAGTATCGCTCCCATTGTTCCCTCGATCATGATGCGCCTTGCCCAGCTCGCATACCCGTACGTATTATGACAAAGCGCCAGAAAAATGGGTAGATATTTCTGGGCCTTGTTAATTACGTGGTCGAGGTGGCAACCTAACCTAACCTAATTGGCAATTAGAATTATTCCTAGATCAGGATGTAATACGTTGCAAGGGACGCTTAGGAAACTCTGCGTTCCCTTGGGATACGATTCATCCAATCTTACTACCGAGAGATTGTCAGTTGACATCTGTTTACATACAAAATTTACACACAAAACACTTTCACCTTGGATGTACCCATCTTTTAGCAAAACTACGCAAAAGATTTTGGGTTGTCAAGGCCAGAGCGAAAATTAATTCAATTATACATCATTGTTTTCCATGCCGTAGATGGGAAGGAGGTCCTTACAAACTTCCTCCTATGGCCCCATTACCAGTACTCCGTGTAGCTGAAGCTTCACCTTTCCTACACACTGGAGTAGATTACACAGGTCATGTCTATATTAGAAACAATCTAGGACAGACTGAGAAAGTATATATCGTTATATTTGCATGCTTAGTATCTAGAGCAATACACCTCGAAATTGCTAGAGACCTCAGTGGTGGTGAGTTCCTTATGAGCCTCATTCGTTTTGGATCAATAAGAGGAAGTCCCAAAATTATCGTATCTGATAATGCCACAAATTTCACATTTATTTAGCCCTTAGTGGGTCATAAAGTTACTATTAAAGATCCTAAAGTTGATCTTCATTGTAGTACTAACAATATTCAATGGAAATTTATTCCAACCTATTCACCATGGCACGGAGGTGCATATGAACGTCTCATAGGTATAGTCAAAAGAGCTCTAAAAAAAGACTTACGGAGCATCATATCTTGACTATGTCCAACTCAATACCATTTTGTATCAATTAGCTGATGTTATTAATAGTCGACCATTAACTTACGTCTCCTCAAACGAAATTTTAACACCTCTTACACCAAACCATCTCTTACGTTTTCAACAAACAAATGCGGCGTTACCAATTGAAGTAACAGCAAAGCCATTACCAATAACTTCTATGAATCTGATATCCATATGGACCGAAACATTGAATGTTATTGAAGGA
>VFXL01000504.1:0-15366 GCA_009761765.1 Phenacoccus solenopsis | reverse complement strand
TTATTTTGTGGTAAAAAAAAAATAAAATAAAATTTATTCAAATAAGTTCAGCACAATATTATGGCAGGTAAATTAAGATAATTCATAACTATATGAAAAATAATTGCAATAAATTTTGTAAATTTAGTTTCCCAAAGGATGAAAATCACAAGCATGGATAACTCAAGCATTCCTCATTCATTTAATTGTCGTCAAACACCTGTCACGAGTCGTGGCCAAATTCAAATAAGTCGACTTATTCCATCCACCCTGAATTTGCTAACAGAATTATATTTACCATCCAGAGGTCTCCCTACTGAAGTCATGAAAATTAAATTCAAAAATTCACATTTAGCCATTACCCTTAACTACCTTGACTTCTCAAGTTCTCAAAAGTTCAAAACATTTGAAAATGGAAATTTAAAAAAAAAAATTTGAAATCTGGAAAATGTCTGATTTTTTTCAAGTGTTTAAAACATGTATCTGAAATAAATAAAAAAAAAAAAAAAACCAAAGTATCAAGTTTAGAAATGAAAATTCTCAACTTATTTATTTAAAGCATGAATATTGAATACTTCCCGTAATTGTTTGGACTTCAGTAACTAAAATAATTATGAAAGCAAGAAAATTTTGACAAATAAGTGTTTACTTATGCATTTTCACTTCAGTTTTTAAGGATTTTTCATTAGCTTATCAAGTTATCACACCGCTCCGGGCATCAACTATAACTGAACAGCGCCCTCTAACGCTATACCCTCGCATATAGCGAAATCGGCTATTTCTATCACTCCAGGAGATATATACTCAAAGGATAATACACAGCCGCTAAAATACTCAGCGTGCTGATCATGGACGTTAACTATAATACCTGGATATTTGGCTGCGTGTAAATAAAACGGTTCTGAAATAGAAATATAAAGCCACGCCCACCGCAACGTTGCTTTAAACAGTATTAAAATTCAAAATTATAAGCCACCACCACCGCAACGTTTTGCGATCAGCCAAATATCCAGATATTATAGTTAACGTCCGTGGTGCTGATTAAAAAAGAAAGACCGAATTTAAAATAAACAGATAAGATTTTTAATGAACAACAGTCACAATCACAAATATTCACAATTACAAATATTCACGATTACAAATATTCACGATGGCGGAAGAAGAGAATAACCGAAAGACAGTGATGGGCACGCTCCGGTTGGGAGCGGAAGAGCGGTCGGAGTACTCCGCTCTCGCTCCGGAGCGAGAGCGGAGCGCGCTCTTTTTTTAATACAACTACAACAACCGGAGCGCGCTCCGGAGTACTCCAGCCTGGAGCGGAAATTTAAAGAAAAGAGCGCGCTCCTCTGATAACGCTCCTCTATCATTGGAACGTTTCAATAAATGAATATTTGAATTTTTTATTTTATAATTATTATTTATTAGACTGTTTCTTTCTATACCGTGCGCGCAATTGATTTATTACACACCGGCAAAAAAGTTACAAAAATCAATTCATGTAATTTTGAAATAACATTACAACTTGAAACTGTGGATTGATTTATAGTTCTAATCAGTTTTATAGTATTACTTGATAAGAAATTGGTGTCAAAAATAATTCTATATAGTTTTAATAAGTTTTAATATTGATTTTGAAATCATGTAAAATGCGTTTTTAGCAGATTTTTACGTTGATGTGTAAAGAATTAGTTGTGCGCACGGTATTAAATCCTCATGTTATAGGTACTCATAAATCAAGATTCACCATTTCACCAGTTCACCACTCACTAAAATTGATTAAATCGAAAAATAATTAATAAAAATAGGTTTAAATTCGACCAACATATCTATATACCAAAATTCACTTGAAAAGAGCGGCGCTCCGACCGCTCCTGACCGCTCCAGGAGCGAGAGCGGAGCGCGCTCTTTTTTTTCTAACTTGGAGCGAGAGCGGAGCGCGCTCTTTTTTTTCTCACTTGGAGCGAAGAGCGGAGCGCGCTCTTTTTTTTCCGGAGCGTGCCCATCACTGCCGAAAGATGTCCATAGAAAATGGAGAGGAATGTATAAACATTACAGTGAGTTCAAATTAAACATCCTTGACCATAATCATTCTCGCGAATTTCATTAACCATCAAACCATCATTATCGATCTCATAGTGAGCTTTCTTTTAATGTTTTACAATTATGATAAAAATTACCTGTTAAATTAGTCCCATTTAAATCGTAAAAAACAATAATTCTCCGTACCATTAAAATTCAAATATATTCTTCATACTATTAAAATTAAAATATCGATTTTGAATGCATTATCATATTTTACACACTCAACTAAAGTACATGACAAATTTACACCTATTACAATATAAAATGTTATATCTTTTATTATCAATTTCGGTCGTGTACATCAATAGACTAAATCTATTTTTTGTACACGACTCACTCACTAGTTCGTCAATCGACGAACTAACAAACGTTTTATTCATTTTTAGATGAAGTTGTTCCAAAGGACTCAACGAAAGAGAATTGAACAATTTGAACATTGAAGTGAGATCAATTTTTTTTATAAATGTATTATTGTTTTTTCTCACTAATTATAAATTTAACGTAACATATGAATAATCATGTAAAATTAAAGTATATTGATTAATAAATATTGTAATTACAAATTGATACGAAGCTCAAAGTATTTCTTTTCTTTTCTTTTAATATTTTTCATGATGGATTATCACAAAATATCAATGCACGCTTCCACATATTTTCTCTAGGTGTCGCTTTTCCCCCCCTTGACGTAATTTAGACCTAGTAGGTTCTTTAGGTGCCTTCTTTTATTACTTTTTTAGGATGCCTTGATATGAAATTACGTCAATCATTACGCTCACCCTCGATGCGTGTTACTACTTTCACAATACTCGTAGTTTTAGAGTCGAGCTTCGTTCCTAGAGCCGGGCTGTTTCAGAGCCCTAACATACTTGAATTTCATTGGTGGCTCTTTGGTGTTGGCGATCCGTTGGTCTACAACAGATTTAGTGGTTACTAGAGTTAGTAAGTCGTTGCGTTTGATTGTTATCAAGTATTAATTTATTTCTTTATTACTATTTCATTTACGGTTAATCGTGTAGTTGATGCAGATCACTTTTTCACCCCTTATCTCCTTTACTAAAGTCACGATCTGATTTCATAGTTTTCTTGTAGGAAATTGATTGTTCCACATTAGACCAATGGAGGTGATGGTTTGGCAATTTTTTCGTTCATTTTTATTGAAATACCGTTTTTTTTTTCACTGTACACATTTTGTAGAGCGTTCATGAACAGGATCAGGAATTGATGAAAAAATCTACGGATAATCTGATCATTGATAACTCCCTCACTCATCCGCTAGAACATACCTGGACGTTGTGGTATTACGATAACAATAAAAATAAAAATTGGTTGGAAAACTTGCACGAAGTGTACACATTCAATACAGTTGAAGATTTTTGGTGGTAAGTTTAATTTCTTTCATGACGAAATCGTGTATATTTATTGTATGTTGTATATGATGATTCTAATATTTCGCAGTTTGTTCACCCACATTAAATCTGTAACTGAATTATCTGTGGGAAATGATTATTCACTTTTTAAAGAAGGGATCAAGCCAATGTGGGAAGATGATAAAAATAAAAAAGGAGGCAGATGGTTATTAAATGTGGACATTAGAATGAAAAGTAATCTACACGAATTATGGCTCAATTTGGTTAGTAGTAATTTCGTAATCTCTCTCGTGAGGTTATCACTGTGATTTGTCTCAGTTGAATATCTGCATTTAAATATGTATAGCTTTTGTTTATGATTGGTGAATCATTTGAAGAATATAGCGACGAAATTTGTGGTGCTTTCGTGAATGTTCGTAAATCAGATAAGATCAGTTTATGGACGGCGAACGCTGATAAACGAAATGAAATATTAGAAATAGGGTGAGTCGATGTGTGAAATTTGCGTGCTACCATGTTTTAAAATTATTACTCATTATTATGTACTCTGTACCTTTGTATTTATGTCTGCTTTATATTTCTTTTCAGGAAGAAACTCAAATATGACTGTTTACGTTTACCTCACGAAATGAAAGTTATATACGAAACTCATTTGGATTCCCAAAATAAAACAAGTTCCAGAGCAAAATTTCTACATGCTGTTTGAAGTTATTGGAACATCAATTTTTTTTGTAATTATTAATACATTTATTAAATGAAGTTTACAATGTACTCTCTTCTTTTCTGCAGTACAACAACCGACTGGGATGTGTAATCTTGTTTTGTGTATGTACACGAATAATAATTCATCCTGGGTTTTGGTAACATATGAAGTACAAACAATATTCATAAAACTTTTCACAACTTCATGAACGACTGTTTCGAACAGCCATCTACATTGTGAAAGTATAATTATTGAACCTATGGAATCAGAGTTGAACTCTCAGGATACATATTATACTTCTATATCAGTTAGCATGCTTATCTCCAGTTTTACAAAACTCATGAAGTTGCCCCTTCGCCTATGAAACCGTTCATTTTGACGGGTACCTATTGTAATATAAATATAAAAAGGTTCCTAAACAATAGTAAAATTAAAAAACGTCGTTCTTCGTCTTTTTCAGAGCCTTCCACTCGTATACAAATTATGAAATGTGTATGTTACACATACATACAAGATACTATTGCTGTAAAATCTAAAAATGCGTATTTCAATATGCATAAACATTTCAAAAATTTTCATAAAAAACTTTTAGTCTACCAACCCTGCAACTTTTAAATAATTTGAATGAAAATGGCCTAACAACGCAAATTTTTAATGAAAAATCATACTAAATGAACATGACGTACAACTTTGTTAATATTCATTTATATTATCATGCTATACATAATTATAATAATGCCTACGGAAAATGAAAATTAAGCGTCGGTTATAGGTATGGCACTGAATTTTTCACAGAAAAAGTTGAACCTGTGTTTTTTTATGGAACCGTTTATAATAGTCAGTGAATCAGGCAATGAAAGATTCTCTAGGTTTCAGTGAAAAGTTGAAATATTTTAACTTTTCAGTGAATTTCTACGGTGTCAAACATTTGTTTGTTCATGTTACTCTATTATCACTTCAAAGTAATGGGGATTTTTTGGATAGTTCTAGCTATTCCGTGAAAATTTCATTGACACAGTCAGTGCCATTATAACCAATGCTTTATTCTACCACTAGAGTTGCCCAAGTACTTGTGTATCCGGATATCAAAGTAATATAAAAGAACAAGTATAATCACTCAATATAAAAATGTAAGAGAAATATGGCCACTGTCGATTAGTAACCAACGCTGCCGTATCGTAGCGCTGCACGAAATAGTACCTGGGTTTGAAAAAATAATTTGCACGAGTTTATATGGGGAAAACGCAACTTCGCGCGGCTTTTAATAAAATATTTCGAAATTTGTCGCGACACCCTATAGTTTAGAAATTGCTATATTATGTAAAATTTCACGCTCTTTCCAATAGTGAAAAGAAAAACAAAATCCATCCACAACTTTTTGAGATATGACCAATCAAAGTTGAAAAGTCGCGCGTTTTTATAGATATGTAAATCTCGTGTAAAATTTCGATGAAAATATCTCGAAATTTGTCGCGGTACCCTATATTTTTACAATTGCTATTTTATGTAAGATTTCACGCTCTTTCCGATGGTGAAAAGAAAAAAAAAACCATCCATAACTTTTTGAGATATGAGCTATCAAAATTAAAAAGTCGCGCGTATTTACCAGGGTTGCGTACCGGTACCGATACCGCGGTATATACCGACCAATACCGCGGTTTTTTGGGATTTACCGATACCGGTACCATACCGACCGGAAGAAATACCGATACCAAATACCGGTACCATACCGACCGAAAATTATATAAATACCAAATTCCGGTACCATACCGACCGAAAATTATATAAATACCAAATACCAGTACCGTACCGACCAGAAAAAATACCGATACCAAATACCAGTACCGTACCGACCGGAAAAAATACCGCGGTACGCAACCCTCTGTAAATACCGCGGTATTTATGATATTTATTTATTTATTAATTGTTAATTTTTAATATCGATCAACATGCAACCCTGGTTTTGATTCTAACACGTTTTTTGAGTTTTGAAATAATTGAACTGGTGCGATATTGCGGGCTAGGGTTGCGTACCGGTACCGATACCGCGGTATATACCGACCAATACCACGGTTTTTTGGGATTTACCGATACCGGTACCATACCGACCGGAAAAAATACTGACACCAAATACCGGTACCATACCAACCAGAAAAAATGCCGATACCATATACCGGTACCATACCGACCGAAAATTATATAAATACCGAATACCGGTACCATACCGACCGAAAATTATATAAATACCAAATACCAGTACCGTACCGACCAGAAAAAATACCGATACCAAATACCAGTACCATACCGACCGGAAAAAATACCGCGGTACGCAACCCTGGTATTTACAGATATATAAACCTCGTCCTGTAAAATTTCGATGAAAATATCTCGAAATTTGTCGCGACACCCTATATTTTTAGAGTTGCTATTTTATTTAAAATTTCTCGTTCTTTCCGATGGTGAAAAGAAAAAAAAATCCATCCACAACTTTACGAGATATGAACGATCAAAGTTAAAAGTTCGCGCGCGTTTTCGAAATATGTAAATTTTAAATAACATGGGAAGCGCCAATTTTTATAACTTCAAGTACTCGTTACTCGAAATTTTCAGCGGCACTATATGGTTTTTAAATTGCTATCTTATAGAAAATTTCACGCTCTTTCCAATGATGCATAATAAAAATCTTTTTAATCAATATTTTTACAAGATATGGAGGTTATAAATTCTAAAAACGCATCTTAGCTGTCAAAATGCGTATTTTTCGTAAGTTTGCATTCAGGTTACTCAAAATTTTCAGCAGCATCACAGCGTTTGTAATTTGCTATCTTATAGAAAATTTCACGCTCTTTCCAATGGTGTATGATAAAAATCTTTTTAATCAATATTTCTACCAGATATGGGGGTTTTAATTTTGAAAAACATATGTTTTTATATAGGTGAAATCCGATTTTCAACATTTAAACCTCTATATCTAGTAGAAATACTGGTCAAAAAGATTTTTATTATGCATCATTGGAAAGAGCGTGAAATTTTCTATAAGATAGCAATTTAAAAACCATATGGTGCCGCTGAAAATTTCGAGTAACGAGTACTTGAAGTTATAAAAATTGGCGCTTCCCATGTTATTTAAAATTTACGTATTTCGAAAACGCGCGCGAACTTTTAACTTTGATCGTTCATATCTCGAAAAGTTGTGGATGGATTTTTTTTTCTTTTCACCATCGGAAAGAACGAGAAATTTTACATAAAATAGCAACTCTAAAAATATAGGGTGTCGCGACAAATTTCGAGATATTTTCATCGAAATTTTACACAACGAGGTTTACATATCTATAAAAAGGCGCGACTTTTCAACTTTGATCGGTCATATCTCAAAAAGTTGTGGATGGATTTTGTTTTTCTTTTCACTATTGGAAAGAGCGTGAAATTTTACATAATGTAGCAATTTCGAAACTATAGGGTGTCGCGACAAATTTCGAGATATTTTATTAAAAGCCGCGCGAAGTTGCGTTTTCCCCATATAAACTCGTGCAAATTATTTTCTCAAACCCAGGTACTATTTCCTGAAGCGCTGCGATGCGGCAGCGTTGGTTCTTAATCGACTGTGGCCAGGTTTTTCAGGGTAAGTGACTATACTTGTTCTTTTATATTACTTTGCCGGATATAAACCGAGTACTTGTTTCGCATATTTTTGAATCCGAGTATCCCGATAAAACCGGGTATAGTTTTTTAAAGAAATACTAGGAGCGCTATATGATTGTATTCTCGAAAATTTGAATTTATCGACCAATATTCAAAACAAAAAAGGTATTTTTTAATAAATTTGAATAATACTCATCGAAAGAGCATGAAAATCTCTTTGTAATGACATCAACCTTCAACTAAAAATTGTTATTTTTGAACATAGGCCTACTACATTTTCATTGAATAGTAGCAGCAACCTATTGAAAATGGCTCTGCCGACAAACGACACCCTTTTAAAAATATTGAACATGTAAAAGGTTCCTTTCACGCGAAAGATCACAGCTGAACGTAGTAATGCCAACCGCGTGTTGAGGAAAACACAAAACTTCTTTTTGCAAATAATTCTTGTATGTGAAGAAGAAGTAAAATTCATTTTTCGGTCATCGAGATGCATTTGAAGATGCATAGCGTGAAAAATGAACGAATTTAAAATAGCTGTTTATTTTTCAACTTGCCAGGCAGTACAATCACACTGCTGGATCATGAGAATAATCTATGAAATCATAGTTAAATTGCATAAGAATACAGATAGCTACAATTAATACATTTTTGATGAGAGAGAACTTATTTGTTAGCTTTGTAAAAATCGAGATAAGCATTTTGGCTGATCAGGGACGTACTGAGGACATTTTTAAGGGGGTTGGAAATCAAAAATTATAAACTAATATCATGATATTTTACCAACTTCTGAACTTTTTGTTTTTGCTCTAAAAAAATAAGATCCAACACCTATACAGTCTTGTTAGTCTTAAAAATAGCCGTAGCGAGAAATTTTTTCATAATTCAGGACAAGAAAAAAATAATAGCAGTTGAAAAGTTCAAAAACGTGCATAAAGTTGGCGAATATTGATTTGATGGGTTGAGATAGGAATGCGTTGTTTATTATGATTATCAGGTATTTTCTGAAGTAAAAATATGAATTATAAAGTATAGGCACAATTTTGTTATTTTTGTAATATGAAGTGAGGTGTAAAAAAGTATTGTTGGGGAGAGAGAAGTTGAAAAATGCTCCAGAAAAATGGACCTGAGAAATTTTTGGGATGATTATCTCGTATGCTGCATGAATAGATGGCAATTCATTGAAATGAATATTAAATAAATTCACAAATAATGTTCCACATGTTCACATATTTCATCTAATTTTATGCAATTTTTTTTTTGAATTTTACTTTTAGGCTAAATAAAAAAATGAATTTTTTAATAAAATTCAAAATATTGTAAGAAAATTAATATTTTTTTTAAAGTCACAAAATTTATTGTTGGTTGTAGAGTTTTTGCATAAAATTGCTTTTTACATCAGAAGGCGTAAAAATTCCAAAAATTGTTACTTCCGAAAAAATATTTTGAAAAGTAAGTAAGGCTAAGCTTTTGTAAAAGAACTGATCCCTTGAAACAGCCAATAAAAATTTTGGCTCCATATATACATTTATTTTCATTTTTTATTTTTTGATAAAAATTTAATTTTATATTGAAAAAAAAAATGAAACTGTGAATAGATTTATTTCAGCACTTGGTTATTTCAAAACTCAACCTTGAAAATTCATTGTTCCACAAATAATAAACAAAATGTTCTCATTTATATTAGTATCAACTAGGTAGTATGCTTATCTCCGTTTTCACAAAACTCACGAAGTTGCCCATCCGCCTACAAAACAGTTTATTTTGTCTGGTACTTATTATAATTATAAAAACAGAAAGGTTTTCTAACAATGGTAAAATTAAAATCAAAAAACGTCATCTTTTTCAGGGGCTTCCATTCATATACAAATAATGAGAAATGTATGTTACACATACAAAGTACACGATACTATTGCTGTAAAATCTTAAAAATGCATATTTCAACATAGATAAACATTTCAAAAATTTTCATAAATAACCTTTAATATGGACTGCATTACGCAACAATGTTCTAAGTGAAATGAGGCGCCATAGACTTGTTGATCGATCTTATTTTTGTTTTTAATGAGAAAAACTGGTAATGAATAAAATCATTCATGTTATATAAATAATTTCAAAGACAAACAAGCAAAATTTGTTCAGTTTGATTGACTGGCTTTGTTATAATTTACATTACATCAGAAACTTGATGTAGTTGAAGTTTATGGCGCCTCATTTCACTTAGAACATTGTTGCGTAATGCAGTCCATATAGTCTGCCAAGCCTACAACTTTTAAATAATTTGAATAAAAATTGACTAAAATGCGTTTTTTTAACGAACAATCATAGTAAATGAATATAAAGTACAATATTACACATACATTTATTATCAAGCTACATAATAACAGGGCTGTTAACTTAAACGTATATTAGTTAAATTCAGTTAAAGTTTTAGTCTTTCAAAACAAAAATAAGAGTTAAAGTTAGCAGTTTTATTCTTTTTACTTAAAGTTTAAGTTATAGTTAAAGTTGATGTAAACTAGTTTTAACTTAAATAAAATAAAAGTTTAGAGTTAAGGTTAAAGTTAAATTCTTCTTCATAGTTAAAAAGTTAAAGTTAAAGTTAGTTAAAGTTTAATTCTTTTTTTAAAATAGTTAAAGAAGTTGAAGTTAGAATGAAATAATGTAGTTACCGATTATATCATGTCTCATATCCACTTTTTATGTGCGATGAAAAGATGAAATAAGACATAAGAGTTTCCAAATTCAATAAATTAAGCGTTTACAAAAATATAAAATGAATTTAATTTAAAATTTCACATTTAAAATTTTAATTTTCAAAACTACTTAATATAATTATTTGCAGTAACAAAAGATCATATTAATAATAGAAAACAGACCCTTTGAGACTGCATTGCAAAGGGTCTAAAATGAACCTCAAGTCGCTGAATGTTCGTTCAAAGTTGGAAAATTGGAAATTGGCTTGAGACTTTAACCAAAACGATTTTTTTTTTAAGTTTAAGTTAAAGTTTAATTCAGTTTAGGACTGAAAATATTAGTTTAAGTTTTATTCAGTTACACATATTGGGATTTATAGTTATAGTTAAATTCAGTTTTATTCTTAATACGTGAAAATACGAGTCAGTTTGAGTTAAAGTTTAGAGTTTTAGTTATTGTTAACAGCCCTGCATAATAACGCCTTCTGAAAATTATTCTACCACTAATGTACGAATAAACAAGAAGGGAATAACCAGTTTCATTTGAAAAGTAAAGGTTGGCAGCATTGCCTGCGAACGCATTTGAAAATCGGTGAAGGAGAATGCACAAGGAGGAACAAATAATATAGGGTGTCGTTTGTCTACAGTGCCATTATCTTAATTTTCTTTTCCTATATCGGCTCCGCCTCTATGGAGGGGAGTATTGTCGGAGCTAGCGCCCCAAGCGCTTGAAAATGTTACTACTCTAACCTACCTTGTCTCCTACTTTCAGGCTTGCAACCTGTAATGCATATGATCGCGTTGTGCAAATAAATACATATAGAAGTAGAATAATTATTAGATGTAATTCAGTTTGGCTGTACATTTGATGAATATAATATTTCTACATTATTTATATTCGTTCTTTTGGCGTGGTGCGAACTATTGCGTCACACTGGTGCGATTCTTCGCTATCAGTTAGTTCTTCTTGTGGTGCGAATTCTCGCGTCACACCTGTGCGATTCTCCGCTATCGGCAGGTTTGGTTGGTGCATAACAACGCGTCAACCATTGTCTTACAAACTGGTGGCAGTGTTGTCAAAGTTCACGAACGTTTAGAGAATGAACGTGAACGCGTTCGCGAACGAGCCACATTTTCGTGAACGTGAACTGAACGCGTTCATTTCATTATGAACGTGAACTGAACGCGTTCATGCACAGAAAATTGAGCGTTCACCACAGATTTTTAGGGCTATGAAGCTAGAACAAAATCGCAGGAACAGGAATAAGTTTGCTCTTGTTTTTCGTCGTGTTGCGTGTCAATGTGTGATTATTCTATTCTCATTTCTGGTTTCCATTGTTTTTCGCATTTTTTTCGCGATTTCCAGACAGCAGTTCGTCAAAGATCGTGAACGTTTAGAGAATGAACGTGAACGCGTTCGCGAACGAGCGACATTTTCGTGAACGTGAACTGAACGCGTTCATTTTTTTCGTGAACTTTGACAACACTGCTGGTGGTAACTTGAGCTTAATGTCAGTTGGTTCGGAAATTGAGGAAATCTGACAGTGTTATGAAATATTGTACTTACGTTAGGTAGAGTTTGAAGCGGTGACGCTTCGCTTAGCCGTCGTCTGCCATCCATCATATGTGAGAAAATTAGAGAATCGCATAAATGGATTTCGGCCGAGTGTCGATGTCCGTGGTTTCGCTGCCGCCGGCTTCCCGCCCATATTCAAAACGTTGATTATGTGGCTGGGAACGCCGGGTGGCTAGTGACGATCGCAAAAACACTCTCTCGCTAGCCTTACGCAAGAGGTAGTTTTAAGTTGTTGACTGTGTTCGCATTTTTCTGTAATTTAATCGAATAAACGATTCATCCACCGAACCCTCAAGTATATCATTTCATTGGCGCCCGAACTAAAAAAAAACCTGTAAGTACACAATTTGAAAAAAAAAATAGGTAAAAGGTATAGAATAATACAAAGTACATATGTGTTTCTCTTTATTGCATGTTAATACTTGAAAAAATATAGACAAGAAAAAAATTGAAATACGATTTTTAATTAATATTCGTTTATTTACATAATTAGAAAAAAAAAAGATAGAATTCATAAAATGCAAAATTTTAAATGATATTTATTCACGAATTTATGTATGACAAGTCGCGATAGAACTGTGATACGTAGACAACCCAATAGAAAGGTAAAAAAGGGAGCGGAAATAGATCGAACAAAAATGCTGAGTGAAGGTGAAAATGATATCGAGAGAATCCAAAATGAAATAGAAAGGAGAGTTGAAGAAAAGACCATTGCAATTTTAAATAGATTAAGGGCGACTGAAGAAGATGTAAGAGCCATGAAGGAGTCAGTAGAGAGGAATGAAAGACAGGGAAAGGAAATTCAGGAGTCTTTACAGTCGATTTTAAATAAACTCGATAGAAATAGAAACCAAGAAAAACAGAATAGTGAAAATTGTAACAATATTAGCCCTGATCGATTGCTGAGAAATAGCTCTGAAAGAAGGCAATCATCGCCTGTGAGGAGTTTCAAAGGAAGTAGTGCTCAATATAGAAATGACCAGGTGACAGTAGATTTATTTTCAAAAAGTGGCATAGAATTTAATGATAGCAATAAATATCATCCTCATAAATTTATTCAGAATTTTGAAAACGCTACAGAGGATGCCGAATTCGACGAAAGGTGCAAATTGATGTTATTTAGGAATGCAGTGAGGGTTAAATCAAGCGCATGGCTATCAAATTCGTTGAGCGCTACAACATATGAAAACTTGAGGGAAACATTTTTAGAGATTTTCTGGGATGAGGCATCGCAAGGTGAGGCATTATATCATTTTAAAAATTATAGAGGAAACCCGCAAGCCTCAATAAAAGAAATCGTAAGTGAGTTAAAATTATGGCATGAAACATTAGAAAAAATAGAAGATCTATCAAAAAAGAAAGTTTTAAAATATATATACGAAAAAATTCCATATAAGTATAGAGTGAAAATCTCGATTGAAAATTTAAATGACAATAAGACATTATTTGATAGATTGCAAAAATTGGGTGAATTCCATGGCGGGGAAAGATCAGGTGTCTTGGCATGGGATACCAAAGATTATGGTAAGGAAAACAATGATATAGAAAATGGTGATAGAACTTACGATAGAAATGATAGAAATTATAGAAATAATCATTTTTATGAAAGAGGGAACAGCAGGGGATATTATAGAGGAACATGGCAGTCAAGAAGTCGTCGCCCATGGAGAGGTGAAGCACAGGAAGGTACCACGGGAAACGCAATTAATGACAACGAGGCAAATCAGCCAAAAAACTAAATCAATTCGACGTGAGTAAATTAACTGTAAAGACATCTTCTATCATTTGCACCAGAGAAGGTAAGTTTTTTCTTGACGATTATCAATTGTTGGGTGATTCGTTGTGTTATTTTCTTGCGAACATGAGTAACCTAAAAACAAAAAAAGAACATTTACACAAAGACAATGTCTTATCAAAAGGCAGATCATTGAAAAAAATTTATGTTGACTTATCTGACGAACAAATCTCTGCCGATCGCATTTTAATATCCATTGCAGAGAAAGAAATAAACCAAAATTGTCTCGATCTCCGATACCTAAAACAGTGGTTGAACAAAATAATTAAAATGTTGAAAAAAAAAGTAAAAAACATCGTAATCTTAGCGCCTATCATACATCCAGCTGCCAACGGTAGACCTATTCGCGAATACCTTAGACGAATACGAACAATGAAGAGAACTATCAGTAAATATCGTAACATAGTGTTCATAGAGGAACCGGCAAAATTTTTTTTACAGGTCACTAACAGATATATTAAAACTGATCGAAGAGGAAATATAAAATTCAAAATGAGTACATTCCATAGAACTCGACATTTTCGATTTTTTCCTAGATTTGGTACAGAAACATCGGTGGAGAATATACTGATAAAGAAACTAAGTAAAATTCACGATAGAAATAATAAAAAAGAACATGCCTCTAACTTTTCAGATAATCAGGCAGATGTAGGTACTCAAGTTTTCAGCGTTTCTCCGATTGATCGTGATTCTGGCGAGAATTTATCTGATGCAATGCCGTCTCATTGTTTTACACGTCAGGAACAGAATATGTCGAACTCCAAAGATCTCAATGATGATCCACCAGGTACAATTATCACTGAAATAGAAATCAATCAGGTCAGTGAAACTATTTCGAAAATTCCTAATGAAGAACAAGATGATTCGGATACTTACGATGCTGGTACTTGTGTTGTCGATATGAAAGTAAACGATGATTCGTATCCTGCTCAGCTTGATACAGGGGCAGAGGGTAATATTATTTCGAAAAATGTAGCATTTAATTTAAAGAAAAACCACCCAAACGATGTCAACATAAAACTTCGCGATTTATCAGTAATGATAACGTTAGCGAACACAGACATCGTACCAGTGTTGCCATACACCATCACGGTGAACATGAAATTTGGAAAACATAAAATGGAAATAGAATTTTACGTACTTGAATTATGCAATTCTGTATGCATTATTGGAAGGCATGAAATGCGTCGGTGGGGTATAGAAGTAGTTGTAGGTGATGGTGCTCTGTAATTACCTACAAACCGTGTATTACCTTAAGTAGGTACCTACCTCGTCCGCGGGAGCGGACGGAAATGACACCTCGTCCGCAAGGGCGGACGGAAAAGGCACTTCGTCCGCGAGAGCGGACGTTGAAGGCTCCTGGGAAGGCTTCCTCGTCCGCAAGAGCGGACGTCGAAGGCTCCTGGTATAGGCTTCCTCGTCCGCGAGGGCGGACGCTGAAGGCTCCTGGTTTAGGCTTACTCGTCCGCGAGGGCGGACGTCGAAGGCTCCTGGTATAGGCTTCCTCGTCCGCAATGTGCGGACGC
>VFXL01000502.1:0-40000 GCA_009761765.1 Phenacoccus solenopsis | reverse complement strand
CGAACAACTAGTTGCCTAAGAGACCTACTGGGTAAATACCTGCGTCCGAGGTTCGGACGGTTACTGTGAATAATGTTAAAGAACAAACGCACGAGTATGAGAGAAGCGATATTTATTCGTGAACGTACAGCGGAAAGAATGAATTCTTTGCAGCACGCAGGCTGTATTTATAATGCTTACCCCACTGCCACGTGTGCGCGAGCGACCGCAGCATAGCCAACCTACATTTTAGCTATACGCGAAGTCGCTCGAACACGCGCGGCAGTGTAGGCATGAAATATGCCTACAAGATCCCCCTATGTAGAGGCGGAGCCGAGTAGGCAGATTCCATAAAAAATAAAAATATAAAAGAACATGTGAACATACAAAAAAGAGCTACATATAATTATTACAATACAATACATACAAAGTTTACAAAGGTACAAAGATACAAAGATACAAAATTGCTAGAAAAAAGGGTTTACAAAGAAAACTTAGAGTTATAATTTATTATATTTTGCTTGCCATCGTTGGTAGCTGCGTTGAGCCGAATTCCTACTGCGGCGGTTCCTTTTTGGAATGGTCGGTATCTTGAAGTTAGGATCCTCTTTTTCCTGAGTAGGCTTTGGTGTTGGAGCAGGTGCGGAAGTTATTATTTTCCGATCCTTGATGGGTGAGATAGGGCGGCGCTTTTTGATCTGCCAATTTAGCATTTCCATCGACAGTAAAATATCGTTTACTGTTAGTTGCTTAGGTGATGAAAATGCTTTTTTCCATTTTTGTTTGGAGTCGTTATCGTTCTTACGTTTGACTGGTGCTGGTACCGGTATAGCCTTTTCTTGTGGTACCATTTCCGTTTCTGAGGCAGTCGCCGCTGACCTCACATCAAAAATAATGTCCTCGCCCATTAAGGCAGCGAGGTATTGTTCGTCAGTAATTCGCCTTCTAAGAGCAAATCCATCTTTTACTAAATTTGTTCTTATGTTGAGCTTATATAATTTTCACCCTAAAAGTTTATCTGCGAGAAGTTGATTAGAAGTAGTATTCTCGAATAGGGTTCCATGTGACTCGTTTTATCACGTTAGTACGGAATCGTGCTGGTTTTAAGATGGAACGTCCTGCTCGTGTTTTATAGGGTACTGTCTCGGGTGAAGCGGTGCTTAGAGGGGTTTCATCAGCTGATTCGTTTGGCAAATTTGGTAAGATTTCCCATGGAACATCCGTTGCTTCATCGTTTGATTCGTTTATTGTTTGGTTTGGTGACGAATCTTGGATCGGTATTTCGTCGAAATAGAAACATGGTTTTAGTCGGTCGATTGAAACTGTTGTTGGCGTTCCATTGATATCAATTTCGTAAACTTTCGATTTTTCAATTCTTCTCAAGACTTTATATGGTCCTTCGTAAGCGAATGACAGAGGTTTCCTTGTTCGATCAATTCGTAGGAATACTCTATCGCAGTGCTTGAGTTCCGGGTGGACAAATATTCTAGCGTTTGATTTGTGTAGGTACGGCGCTGGTTGTAATTTTTGCATTACTTGTTTGAGTGTAGCCACATATTCGGGAATTGGTAGTTCCTTCTGTGGTGGCGTAGGTGTGAGAAATTCGCCTGGTAGGCGTAATGTTTTGCCTAGTAGCAATTCGGCAGGGGAAAATGGGTAGTCATCCCGTGTTGCCGTGCGTAATCCTAGTAGCACAAAGGGTAAAGCTGTTACCCATAAAGATTGATGGCACGTAAGAGCTTCTTTTAATCGCCTGTGTGTTCTCTCAAGAATCCCATTTGCTTGCGGGTGATATGCGCTTGTCGTTATGTGTTCAGCCCCTAGAATGTCAGCAAGTGCTTGGTATAACTCAGATCTAAACTGTGTTCCTCGGTCTGTTGTTACGGTTTTTGGTACACCATAGCGAGATATCCAATTCTTCACGAGTTCTAGCGCAATTGTTTTGGCTTCCATGTTGACAATTGGTACATATTCGACCCACCTGGTGAATCTGTCGATCATTGTTAGCATGTAGCGGTAGCCATCTGCTGGCGGTAAAGGACCTACAATGTCGATATGTACTTGTGCTAGTTTCTCAGATGGTGGGAAAGGGTTAAATTCGGAAAACGTATGCCTAGTTACTTTTGTTTTTTGGCATTCAATACAGGCGCGTGTCCATTCTCTGATTTCTTTGGACATGTTTGGCCAAATGAAGCGCTCCTTAACTAGCCTTGTTGTTGCGTTGGGGCCGGAGTGTGCTAACGCGTGTATTTGATTAACGAGTGGCCGCCTAAGTTTCTCTGGTACAAATGGCCGCATGATAACGTATTTGTTGAAGTGTGGGTAGCACCATATTGTTTGATGTGGTGACTCAGGTAACATTACAGGTTGAAGCTCAAATGGCGGATTTTTTTCTTTTAGCCATTGCTGGAGTTCAGCGCATTTTTGTTGTTCGCAGGCGATATCGTTTAATGTTACCGGCGCCGAAATCGCGTTGATACGGCTTAGCATATCGGCAACGATATTGCTTTTGCCAGCGATATATTTGATGTTGGTGGTAATTTGACTTATGGCGTCCAACTGGTTAATCCTTCGTAGATTGTATCGTTTATTATTCGCCATTGTATTCTTTCTTGAGAATGCGTGGGTCAACGGCTGGTGATCGGTGTAGACTGTAAGGTTGGCATTTCCTTCTACCAGATGTCTGAAGTGCATTAAACTATCGTGCACCGCAAGTAGTTCTCGATCATATGTAGGGTACTGCTTTGTCTCTCGTCTAATTTGCGTGAATAAAATCCCAATGGTTCGGTCTTGTCTCCATTTATTTGTTCTAATACTGCTCCGATAGCTATGTCTGAAGCATCTGTAGTCAGTATCAGTGGGCAGTTTGGCCGCGGGTAATTCAACATGGTCGCCTCGCCTAATGCTTTGAGTGCCGCGTGGAAGGCGCAAGTAGTTTCATCGTTCCATTGAATAGGGGTTTTATCATTTTTCTTAGGATGCCCCTTTAATATTTCGTGTAACGGAGCGAGGATGGTAGAGGCATTTCGGAGAAAGTCTCGGTAATATTCTAAAGAGCCCAAACAGCGTCGTAGTTCGGCTATTGTTTCTGGGCGTCGCACCTTCTTTAATACTTCTATTTTTGCGGGCGATGGCGTAATACCGAATTGGGAAATGTGGTGACCGAGGAATTGAACCAAATCTTTTCCTAGTTTCGTTTTTTTGTCATTAATGGTCAAACCATATTCATGTAATCGTTGAAAAATTATATTCAGGTGTTGGAGGTGTTCCTCTTTATCTCGCGAGAATACTAAAATATCGTCTACATATGCGAAGGCAAAAGGTATTTCGCGCAATACCTGATCTATGAGGCGCTGTTGCGTTTGTGCTGCGTTCCTAAGGCCAAATGGCATACGCAAGAATTCGTATAGACCGAAGGGCGTTGTGATGGCTGTTTAGGTATATCTTCGGGGTGTACTGGAATATGATGAAACGCCTTTCGGATATCAATAGTTGAATAGATCGTAGTCCCGGCAAGGTTGCTGGTAACGTCTTTTATCAACGGAAGTGGGTACCTATCGGGCTCTGTGATGCTGTTTAGGCGCGGTAATCGCCACAGGGTCGTAAACTTTCTCCATCTCCTTTCTTTCGTAATAACAACGGTGCTGCCCATGGAGATTTTGATCGGCGTATTATTCCTTGTTTTAACATTTCCTCAAACTCTTCTTTAGCCCGTCGCAACAAGGTGGGGTGAAGCCTTCTCGGTCTTGCGAATTTTGGTGCGCCTGTAGTTTCAATAAAGTGTACTACGGAATGTTTAGGTTTCTCTTGAAATGGCGCTGGTCTAAGCAAGGACGGGTATTTGCTTAAAAGGCGGTGAACTCGTCTTCGGCAGTATTTTGTATGACGTGGATACTATTAACGGAGGAATTTCTAATTTTCCCACGCCTTGAAGTTATTTCTGTGCCGTGGCGTAGGCACCGCCGTCTTAAATCGATTGTTAAATCGAAAAATTCGAGAAAATCGGCTCCGATCAACGCCTGGTCCACCTCGGCTATTATGAATGTCCATCGGTAAGTTTTCCCATGGCCCAAGTTTACATTTATTGTTTTGGCTCCATTTACCTGTATAGGCGAGTTATTAGCTGCGAATAATTTACATAAGTCCGTGTTGTTGCCGGTAGGCTTAAAATATTTTGGAGGTATGATTGATAGGTCGGACCCAGAGTCTATGAGAAATTCGATATGATTAATCGTATCGTATAAGTATAGACGGCGTGACCCAGTATTATCAGCGGTCGCCGTCAAAGCCACTGATAATTTTAGTTTTCCTGTTTAGGTGATTGGCGTTCGGCTGAGGTATCCTTTGTATAATCACATGGCGAGCGGCAACGAAAAGCCTTTTCGCCAAATTTATAGTGGTAATAGCATTTCCCTCTAATAGCGCTGGGTGAACGCGTGCGCTCTGTGGTGGGTCCCCGCGATCGTGTTCGAAAACGGTTTCGACTAAAACTGCGTGGCCTAGCCTTTAACTCACCTATTTCTTTAGTAAGCTGTGATACCATTTCTTCCAAGCGCGAAAGTCGATCTCCACCATTACCAGTAGCTATGGCAGAAACATTGGATGTGGAAGCTTCAATTGCGTGGCAACCAGTCGTCGGCATTATTTGTGCTAATTGGTCCGCCATGGTCGATAAAACTTCGAGCGTATCTTGGGAAATTAGTAGGTGCTCCTGAATTCGCGTAGGTAGGCGGTTAAGCCATAACCGTTTTAATATTCCTTCATTTACATTGTTTCCAGCGAGGATCCGCATTTCATTTAGCAAGGCAGAGGGCTTTCGGTTGCCTAATGCAACTCCGGATAATAATTCGGACAGTTTTTCTTCTTCAGACCTATTATATAACTGGATTAGGCGTTGTTTCACTGACGCATATTGTTGTGTAGGCGTCAACTTCTCATCTGTTAATAAGTCATCCACGCTCAATATAGCATTTTGGGGTAATTTTGCGCTGAGCAGTGTTAGCTTCATTGTATCGTTTTCAATCCCAAATACTTTGAAATGTTGCTCGACCAATATAATCCATAGTTTGGGATTCATTGGTAGGAATTCAGGTAGGGTGATCCGGGCTGCATCACTGCTTCGCATATTGCCTAAGAGTGAGCGTAAAGGCGTTGCTGTGTCGGATGAGGTTGCTAAGTTTTCGTCAGGCATGGTTGATCCTGGCAGGGTCGCCACTTTGTAGGTGATGGTGCTCTGTACTTACCTACAAACCGTGTATTACCTTAAGTAGGTACCTACCTCGTCCGCGGGAGCGGACGGAAATGACACCTCGTCCGCAAGGGCGGACGGAAAAGGCACTCGTCCGCGAGAGCGGACGTTGAAGGCTCCTGGGAAGGCTTCCTCGTCCGCAAGAGCGGACGTCGAAGGCTCCTGGTATAGGCTTCCTCGTCCGCGAGGGCGGACGCTGAAGGCTCCTGGTTTAGGCTTACTCGTCCGCGAGGGCGGACGTCGAAGGCTCCTGGTATAGGCTTCCTCGTCCGCAATGTGCGGACGCGAACAACTAGTTGCCTAAGAGACCTACTGGGTAAATACCTGCGTCCGAGGTTCGGACGGTTACTGTGAATAATGTTAAAGAACAAACGCACGAGTATGAGAGAAGCGATATTTATTCGTGAACGTACAGCGGAAAGAATGAATTCTTTGCAGCACATAATGCTTACCCCACTGCCACGCGTGCGCGAGCGACCGCAGCATAGCCAACCTACATTTTAGCTATACGCGAAGTCGCTCGAACACGCGCGGCAGTGTAGGCATGAAATATGCCTACATAGTACTTAAAGATAGAATGGCCACTTGTAAACCTGAAGGGGAAAATGATATCGAAATGTTGCCCTTTTTGGGAGTAAATCAATACCAAAAAATTTTAAAAACGATAAATCAAATCCAAATTCACCACTCTTGCATTAAAAACCAAAATGAAAGTATAGTCATAGAAAGTCATAAACAATTTGCTACAATTTTGAGAAATAAATTGAATAAATTGAAAGAAGCTTCAAAAATAAATGAAAACAAAGTGAATTTGCATTCTCAAAATTAATCGAATACGCGGATGTCTTTTCGGAAAAAACAGGGAAATATGTAGGATCATCGGTTGATTTTGATTTAAAAAATATAAAACCATGGAGAGGTCCCAATTACACCCCATCTCAAAAAATGATGCCATATGTACAAAAGGAAGTAAATAGAATGTTGAGGGATGGCATCATTATACCATCTAAGACTCCATATATAAATGCAATAGTTCCCCAAGTAAAATCAAGCGGCGAAATCAGGCTATGTCTTGACCCTGAACATCTGAACCCTCTATTAAAAAATAATTATAACGAACCCCCTCCCATAGATAGAATAATTACTAGCAATAATGGAGCAAAATGGTTCACCGGACTTGATTTCAAAACAGGGTTTTGGCAGATTCCTCTGTCGAAAAATTCAACGCAATATACTGGTTTCCAGATTGAAGGAGAAACGTATGAATTTATTAGATTGCCTTATGGTGTGAAAACTGCATCGGCTGAGTTTGTGTCTGTAATCAATGAAATCTTCAGAGAAATAGAATACGATAGCGTGTCGAAATATGTTGATGATATTTTAATTCAAAATGCCAACTTCGAAGAGCATGTCCTTCATTTAATAGAAGTGTTGAAAAAAATAAAAAAATCTGGTATGACATTAAACATAAAAAAATTGAAATTATTCGAAAATGACATAGAACATTTAGGTTTCAAATTAAATAGTTCAGGTATAGAAAAGCAGAATAGAAAAATAGAAAAATTTGAAAATTTTAAGGCGAAACATTTAGATAAGCGATCAAATGAGGTTAAATTAAAAAACAAAAAACATGTTCAGGAATTTTTAGGTTTAATTAATTTGTATAGAAGATTTATTCCAAATTTTCAGGCAATTTTGAATCCAATAACAAAATTATTAAATAAAAATGTAAATTTTGATTGGGGCACGGATCAGAAGGAGGCTTTTGAACAAATAGAAAGAGAATATAGAAAAGACTTTACATTGACAAAACCAGATTACTCGCGTGATTTCTATCTAGAAACACAGATCGTCGACGATACGATTGAAGGAGTTTTATATCAGATGCTTGAAGTCGAGAATTATCAGAGTGAGATCGTAAAACATCAAGGGGTGATCTTGTTCATCAGTAAAACCCTGGAAAAATACAAAAAAAATTATACACTCATAGAAAAACAAATGCTAGCTATTACCACTTGTCTTAAGCGTCTTGAGCTTTGGCTCCATGGTAGGACTATTCACGTATTTGAGGGGTTGAAATCAATTAAAAATAAATTTAGAGAAATGGCACAAACTCATAGAAAAGCATCGATATGGATCACGATTCTTAATTCATACAACATCATTTATGACATCAAAGGAAAAAACTCGAAACTACTGAAGAATCCTGATCCACAACTCATCTTGAACAATTACGAAGTATCTGAGGCCAATAAGATATGCAACGTCAATAAAATCGAATTAAGCCCTATTCTGGCAGGGGCACTGGATAGACTAGATGAATTACAAGAGCAGGATCCTGAAATAAAAAAGAAAATTAATCGATTAGTAAATAAAAAAAGTTCAGATAGAATCGATAAAAATTATGAGTATAGAAAAGAAAATGACAAAATGATCCTATTCAAATTAATGAACGATGGTACGTCATTGCCAGTACTTCCCAGTATTCTCTTCAACGACATAGTGGAATATCTCCATGAATGGTATGGGCATGTGGGTTCAGCGAGATTAGAAATAATTTTCAAAAGATTCTATTATTCACCCAACTCACTAAAAGATATAAAATTAATTACAGGAATGTGCGTATTATGTAAAATGAACAAGGTTTATGGAGAAAAGAAAATAAGTGAATACGCGCCTATATTAGCATGGGAGAAAGGGGAAATTATATCGGTGGATATTTATGGACCACTACCCAATAAAAGAAAAAACCAAAATCAATTATCGTTGCAAAGGATATATTTTCGAAAAAAATTTGGCTGAATACAATGGTCGATGCGAAATTGGAAAAATGTACGAGAATTTTAGACCGTATGGTAAACGATTTCGAAGAGGCAGGAATAAAAATAAAAAAAATCATCACCGATAATGGACCCCAATTTGCTACTGATGGATGGAAAAATGAGTGTAGAAAAAGAGGAATCATAGCTACTTACGTTTCCCCCCATAACCCTCAGTCTTCGTCGGTGGAAAGAGTGATGAGGGAATTAGGTGCTCAATTTCGGATATACATCAACAAAAAAAGTTATAGAGACATAGAATACAATCACGAAAATTGGGACAAACTGGTAGGGGAAATAGAAAAAAATTTAAATAGCATACCATCACGATTCAAACTCACACCAAATGAAATATGGCAGATAGAAAATGAAATAGAACCGGGGAGGGGATTACTAAAAAGACAAGAACCGAATTACGTGAATTTGTTAATAGAGGCTAAGGAAAAACTCGAATCATTAAAAACGGAAGCTAAGACAGTGGAGGATTTGACGGATGATGACGTAAATAATCCGGATAATTTCATACGAGATATTGATGGGTATACCTGGATTGCGGTGGATGGAGCTTGCAAAGACAATGGAATGGATACGGCAATCGCGGCGATAGGAATATGTTTGAAGCCTGATTCAAAAATAAATATAGCACAGAGAATTACTGATGAGCGTTATCGAACCACCAACAATTTAGCCGAAGTGACTGCAATCAATGAGGCATTAAAATTAGCTGAAAGGGCAGATATAAAAAAATTAAAAATATTTACTGATTCGAAATACGCAACCGATGCGATTAACACTTATGCGGTCACATGGAAAAAGAACAAATGGAGGAAATATGATGGAAAACCTATCCAGCATTGTGGAATTTTTCAGGAAATAGACCAACGGATAGAAAGATTCGAAGTGTGTGAAATTCGATATACGCAGGGGCATGCACACGATTACTGCAATGAGATCGCGGATAGATTGGCAAAATCGGTAGTATATGGAGGTGATATTGATAAATTGGTGAATGCCTACATGGAACTGGATAGAAAGAGTGGGGATTTGCATGAGAAAAACAAGAAAATTAACGTTATTGAAATGTATATAAAAATACAACAACAAGCTGAAATAATCGAAAATGAAATAAGTTACAACCACCGATATAATCCCACAACTGAATATAAAGAAGGCGATTTAGTAATGGTAACCACGCATCTCCAATCTAATGCTGAAAAAATGGTAATAGGAAAATTTTACCCCAAGCGAATAGGCCCTTATAGAATTCTTCAAAAAGTCACAAAAAATTGCTACCAAATTAAAAATTATAACGACCAAATTGACGATCAGAAGGTGGTGAACCTTAGGCAGCTGACACTATTCCTAACAGCGGAGCAAATACGACAAATAGAAAGCAATCCAAAGTGCAAGTCGTTCATTAACCCATATGAATTGAAGGAGAGAGTGACAAAATTTGCAGGAGGAGATCAGCAAGATGAGATAGAACCTGAAGAGAGTCGGGAAGACCAATTTAATGAAAAACTGAAACAGATAGAAAAAAACAAAAAAGTCATAGAAAAACTAATTCAAGAAAAGCGCAAAAAAATCAGCAGAGATGTTCAAGTTAATCATAACACATTGTCCCCAGCAGCGGAAAAGATCGCAAAAATGATATCAGAAAAACAGATAGAAATTATCCAACGCTTAATTGAAGTAATAGGGGAAAAGCAAACAATGGAATTGGTCCTGCAAGCAAGCGTATTCAAGTCAGAAAACAATCCAATAACTAAAAATGGAAGGGAACGAACAGTGGGGGGAATTTTATTCAATATCATATGTAGAGAGCGATTGAGTCGGGAACAATTTACGACAATATTTAAAATAGAACATACATGATGCAACTATCAAATACGCTACAAGGGACATAGAAAAAAAAAAAAAAGTTCGAATATGAGCGCTATTGAACGAGTTTTACCTTTTACATTGATAATACCTAAAATTTTTTTTTTCTCTCTCTTTCCTCTATCTCCCCAAATTTAATAAACATAATGACCTTTCTGCTACACTTGTGTTTGCAGGAGAATATGTCGACGAAAAAAGTCACCTTTGATGATCTTTCGACGCTAGGGCCCAAAGTCAGGGAGTACATCAAGGAACTAGAGAAGTCAAACGAACTGCGGTCTTCGGTGATTCGAAGGCTAAATGCCGAGAACAAAAAATTACGTCAGGAATTAATAGAACTGAAAACAACCATCGAAGAAAAGAAGAGTAGCACGGAGCATAAGATGCTCACCGTGAAGGACCACTGCAAGATGAGCAACATAGAAATACGATATCCAAACCCGGAAACATGCCTATTTGTGGCTGGTGGCGATGGGGAGGCCATACTGGTTGGTGATGGCCCCACATATGCCATGGCACGATATGTTGCCTTCAAGAAGGCAGGGAAGGCTTCCTTTAACCAAGTGAAATCGTCACCCTGGCTTTTTTCAGGATACAGTGCCCAAGCTGGGATGCAGAGATGGCCGACGAAAAATTTAAAAATGGATGCAGCGATCCTGTCATTAGGGGAATTCGACATTCAGGAGGCAAATCAACCAATTGAGAACATCATAAAATCTTACCAAGCTGCGTTTAGAAGACTCGTCATGGTCGGAGTGCGTCACATACATGTTATACCGCTTCCCTACCCGGACGATGTGACGCCTCAGGAAGAACAGAAACATGTGGCCATCAGAAAGTTCCTCACTCAGCGCGTACTTAATGTACGTGCTGATGAGGTAGCTGTAACTGTCTGCTACGCCCTAGATGAATTTATAAACGGAGATATAACGGCATTTCACTACGATTCACATAAAAAGAAACGTTTTCTACACAACTTAACAATAAGGGATTACCTAGAGAGACTATAGAATTTTTTTTCCTTTCTTCTTTTTTTTTTCTCTCTCGACGCTGCTTACGGTGGATTGATTGTTTTTCTTTTATTCCAGGTACAGGAATCCAAATAGAAAAAATAGAATAGAAATATTGGCGATATAACAGCAAAATGGCCGTTTCAGTTCCGGAAGATGAAAGCGGGTCCTGAAGATCGATACCTAGAACAGATGAACAGTAGAAATCACCTAACAATTAATTAAATAATGCATTGTTTAATTTCACCTGTTATAATTAATGCCTCTAATTAGCATTTAGTTTGTTTATTTGTTTATTTGTCCTGTTTGTTTATTTATGTTCATTTTTTTTCCTTTCAAAATTTATTTCTTATTGGCTTTGGGCATAAATTTTGGGGGCAGACGGCGGCTACGCTACGGTACCTTGATGGCGTTTGGGGAAATTGGGCTTCACTTCCTTATGTTCCAGTGACCCTAATTTCCGGGGCAATGAAGCGGTGACGCTTCGCTTAGCCGTCGTCTGCCATCCATCATATGTGAGAAAATTAGAGAATCGCATAAATGGATTTCGGCCGAGTGTCGATGTCCGTGGTTTCGCTGCCGCCGGCTTCCCGCCCATATTCAAAACGTTGATTATGTGGCTGGGAACGCCGGGTGGCTAGTGACGATCGCAAAAACACTCTCTCGCTAGCCTTACGCAAGAGGTAGTTTTAAGTTGTTGACTGTGTTCGCATTTTTCTGTAATTTAATCGAATAAACGATTCATCCACCGAACCCTCAAGTATATCATTTCAAGTTACAATTACGAATATTCTTTTATCGCAATTTGCAAATTTTCATAATAAAAGCGAATTTTCGTAACTTTAATTGAAAATACAATACATATTTGATATTTCACAAAGTTCACAAATAATTTTTTCTTCCTTTTCTCGATTGAAAAAAACCTGAAATGTTATGCAGGAATGTAGATTAAAAAAATCATTATGTTATTGAATGAAATTTGGTGATATTTCAATTACAATGCAGCGCCATATGGTTTAGATATACCTATACTCCAAAAACGTGCGCGATCCTTCAACTTTGATCGCTCATATCTCAAAAAGTGGTGGATGGATTTTTTTTCTTTTCACGATTGGAAAGAGCGTGAAATTCTACATACAATAGCAACTACAAAACTATAGGGTGCCGCGACAAATTTCGAGATATTTCTATCGAGATTTTACACGATGGAGCTTACATATTTGTAAAAACACGCTACTTTTTAACTTTGATAGCTCATATCTCAAAAAGTTGTGAATGGATTTTTTTTCTATTCATCATCAGAAAGAGCGTGAAATTTTACATAAAATAGCAATTTCAAAACCAGTGTTGTAGAAACAAACCAAAAAATGAGAACGAAGAACAACAAGAACCGAGAATTTTTATTGTTCCTGAGGAACAGGACCAAGAACGAGAACATAAAAGTGATATACCTGAAGAACAAAGAACAGAACGAGAACAGAATATTTTCAAACTGAAAGATCAAAGAACAAAACGAGAACCAACTAATGAACAATGTTGAGGTACAAAAACAGGAACAAGAACGATGTAATTTTTTGTTGTTCTTCGTTCTTTTGAAAGTTCATGATTTATTATAAAATTAATAGATATCATGAAGGGAGAGAGAAAATAAGAAATTTATACTTCAGGCAAGTGCTACATATACCCATATAAGTATATTTTTTTTTAATTATTAGCTTCAATTAATTGATTTTTAATTTCAACACCAACATTAACTGTAAACACGTTATCAAAAAAAAAAAAAGAAAGAAAGAAAGAACGAAAGAAAAGTTGAAGAATGAGAACAGAACGAAGAACGAACAAGAACGAGATTATAAAGTATTGAAAGAACAAAGAACAGAACGAGAACAACATTGTAAAGAATTAAAAGAACGAAGAACAGAACGAGAACAGTTGAAACATTGAGAATAAGAACGAGTCAGGAACAGGATCAAATGACTGGGTCTTTCTAGGAACGAGAACAGGAACAAGAACAGACCTATGTTCGTTCCTACAACACTGTTCAAAACTATAGGATGCCGGGACAAATTTCGAGATATTTTTATCGAGATTTCACATGACGGAGCTTGCATATTTGTAAAAACTCGCAACTTTTTGACTTTGATGGCTTATATCTCAAAAAGTTGTGGATGGATTTTTTTTTTTATCTTCACCATCGAAAGGAGTGTGAAATTTTACATAAAATAGCAATTTCAAAACCATAGGGTGCCGTGACAAATTTCGAGATATTTTATTAAAATCGGTGCGTGGTCGCGTTTTCCCCATATAAACTCGTGCATATTAGTTTTTCAACCCCAGGTACCATTTCCTGAGGCGCTGCGATGCGGCAGCGTTGGTTACTAATCGACTGTGGCCATATTTCTCTTACATTTTTTTACTGACGATGAGTGATTATTGGGACCCTTCAGAGCAGTGGCGCGCGCTAGTGTCGTGTTTACATGTAAGTTGTATTATCAGTTCTGAAAACGGGGAATTTTTGCCGCCAGTTGTGGACTCACTAATGATGGCAAATGGGAATATGTGCGAACGCAGACTGCCGCATATGCGGTCATGCGTAAATGCGCATGCAAAGATTCAAAATAATCATATGACATATGGACTGCATTACGCAACAATGTTCTAAGTGAAATGAGGCGCCATAGACTTGTTGATCGATCTTATTTTTGTTTTTAATGAGAAAAACTAATAATGAATAAAATCATTCATGTTATATAAATAATTTCAAAGACAAACAAGCAAAATTTGTTCAGTTTGATTGACTGGCTTTGTTATAATTTACATTACATCAGAAACTTGATGTAGTTGACGTTTATGGCGCCTCATTTCACTTAGAACATTGTTGCGTAATGCAGTCCATATCAAATTACTCGCCTGATTACCTACATTATCGAGCTGTTTATTAAATTTTGATAGTGATACTCGTAACTTTTTAAAGTCAAAAAACAAAGAATTTTGTTGATATTGGCGCGTATACTATTAGTATATCCGTGTATTACCGTGCGCGCAAGTAATTACTTACACACCAGCGCAAAAATGTTCAAAAACTCATTCATGCAATTTTGAAATAAATGTTATAACAAGAAAGTGGGGGTTTATTTATAGTTTTAATTAACTTTGTAACATAATTAAATTAGAACAGGGATAAAATACCATTTCAAAACTTGTGATATTATCTTCTAAATTTTGAAAAACTAGTTTTAATACATTTTTGCGCTGGTGTGTAAGTAATCATTTGCGCGCACGGTATAACTTGTTATACGAATATCGTAGAGTAATGTTTGTTCAGAAGTGAATCCCAATAAACTTGTCGTTCGTTCACGTATCCGATTCTTGTTTTCTTATAATAAAGAAGGAAAAATCTCTCATATAATATACTTAGCCTCATCAACTTAGGTATAATAATTAAGAAATTAATGGGTCATCGAAATGAATTTTAAAAACGCAATAATAAAATGATCATGAATTTTATAAGCGATATAAAATGATACTTTCATAACATTATTGCAGCTTGATAGTTGATATTGCCATCGTACTATTGGACTGAAATAAGTAATAAAGAAAATTGAGAGAATCGAAGCACTCGATGTAATTTATCTGTAGCGTCCGCAAACATGCGCGCGGCGCCCTAACTAATTTTACGTTTCCTTCCCTGGCCACACTGTAAAGTGGTCGGGGAAGAAATAAACGCTTATATAAACTCGCGCGTTAACCCTGAAAGTACTATGTTAGAACCGTTAGAACATATAACAATAAGTACCAGGTGGGGTATTATGCAACCCCACATCATATTAGAACATAAAGTACCAGGTGGGGTATTATACAACCCCAAAACACAGTATGTTCAGTGGGGTCGTATAATACCCCACCTGGTACTTTATGTTCTAATATAATGCGAAGTCGTATCCGGTACTTTATATTTTAATATGAAGCGGGTCGTATAATACCCCACCTAGTACTTGATGTTATAATATGTTCTACCATAGTACTTTCAGAGTTAGAAGAAAAAGTATGTGATTTAATGAACACCTTGTATGGTTGGGGTACTACCTAACCCCACCTGGTACTTAACGTCGTGTATATTACTGGGGTTGTATACTACCCCACATGGTACTTACAGGGTTAACCATAAGAGTTCAGAAGTCTCTCCCCGCACGGACTATCCGGGTGAGCACGTTTGCGATCGTGCTAGCGTTACTTAAACCTAAATAAAGTCGCACCCGCACGTCTCGTACGTATGAGCACAGTTTCGATTGTTCTAAGGGCATAATATTAAGTAGGCAACTACCTAGTTGCTACATATCCATAATTATTTTTTATCAATGCAGAGGTTCCTCGAAATAATGAAGAACTAATCTCTACTTCTATATTTTTCCCACTTATGGAGATATATTCATATATCACAATTTTATGAGGTTATCGTCTCTCTTTCAACTTATTTAAATGAAATTTACATTTTACTTTTAAAATATGATATCTTGAGCCATACAGCCTAAAATAAGTGGAGAAAATCATGGGTAATAATTATATATGAGCTGTAGATTCAAAATAATGCAAAAAAACATCGTGCGCGCATATGCGCAACGCAAATGCTCGATTTTAAATCTGCGCGCATTTAGCCATCACTAGGACTCACACAGTGAAATCAGTGAAATGTTTGAATTATTTGAAAATAAATCGAATAAATGAAATGAATGAATTGGGTTTGGCTAATTTAATACTTATCTATCATTTTGGTTTATAAATAACATTCTTTCGCATGGTATTTATGATATTCGCGATAATTGTATCACTAGTCATTGGTAAGTGCATGAAAAATAATCATTTGTTTCGTAACAATAATACTGGAATTCAATTTATCTTTACCATTGAACAAAAAACAATTAATTCTATTTAAAATAATTGAATTCAGTACCACAATTATTAATTCATTGCCAATAATGATACTTTATCGATTATTGAAATCCCCGTTTTCAGTAGTTCATCGTTTTACCACCAGGTACCGACTCTTTCGCTGAAGGATCCCAATACTTGTTCTTTTATTGGGATACTTCAGCGAAAGAGTCGGTACCTGGTGGTAAAACGATGAACTACTGAAAACGGGGATTTCAATAACTGATAAAGTGTCATTATTGGCAATGAATTAATAATTGTGGTCAGGGCTGCAAAACCGATTGGAACCAGAACCGAACCGAACTGGAACCAAGAACCGAAAGAACCGATGAAATTTTGGAACCGGAACCGAAACCAGAACCAATATTTTGAAATTTGTACTTGAGCTGGAACCGGAACCAGAACCGAAAATTTTTACTGAGAACCGGAACCAAAACTGGAACCGATATGAAAATATGTTGGTTCCGGTTCTAGAAAAGTTTAATCTCTATTAATAAGATTAAAGTGCGCTAATAGCTGTATACTCTCTACCTATCGATAGTCAAAGGTTGTAGGTAACTGTTGTAGTGTTTCATTCTATAAATTACAATCTGTGATATTGTACATCTTCGCAAAATACTCTCTAAAATTGATAAAATTCGGGATCTTGGGGTTGTTTACAATTTACAAGACCATTTTGCAATAATATTATTTTTCAAATTTTGGTTTCAATACTCCCTCCTGATTATGCTTGTAAAATGGAGTATTTTGATAGGTCACACGTGTTTTTTTTTGAACCGATAAGAACCAGAACCGGAACCGGAACCAGAACCGATATCATAGAACCAGAACCAGAATCAAAATTGAAGTCATAGAACCGGAACTGGAACCAGAACTGGAACCAATATTTGGGAACCGGAACCAGAACCAATATTTTTTCGGTTTTGCAGCCCTGATTGTGGTGCTGAATTGAATTATTTTGAATAGAATTAATTGTTTTTTGTTCAGTTGTGAAGATAAATTGAATTCCAGTGTTATAGTTTGTTGGAGAGAAAGCACAATCCAGTTGACATGTGGGAATAAACTCCATGTTTCATGCGGAGTGCGGTCCTCCTCCATCGTCTTCCATCTTGTTGTATTCATTCTTTGTATACCGGGTGTCTATTTGATTCGGGTACCCTAGAGCGCTAAAATCCCTAACATAATGTTGTGAATTATAATTATTACATAAATGGGTACACTATATGAGATTCGTGAAATGTAATAATTCAAAGCTAAGAATTTTGAGATTTTTCATGTTATTAACGAGGCAACCAAGCGCGTATTTAAAGTTATTCGAATTAACTGAATAGCCATTTCAGGGAATTTTGCGCTTAAAGGTACCCGAATTGAATAGACACCAGGTATGTATGTTCTCGGCTATTCATGTGTTCATATTCCTTTACCTTGTTTTTTGTCGAAGTATTATTATTAAATATTATATCGTGAACACCGTTTTGTTTGTGTTTCCAACACTGGAACATAAATTTAAAGATTTGCAGGGCATTGTATTCCACGTCCAAATCCAAACATGACGGAAAGATCTGCCTCTGATACCTGTAAGTGGTAAAACTTATTTATCTTATTAATTTTCATATTTTAGTATTAATATAATAATATGCGGCGCCGCTTGATAAGTGAATATAAAGAAATACATGCAATATGATCGCCAACATGATAGCATAAAGAAGCTGAAAAGGACGTAAATATATGTAATGTGAATGAAAATACGAATATAAGAAAGTATAATGAATAAATTGTAGAAGAAAGTTTCATATTATAATAGGTATTGACCATTAAGCAATGTTTGTTGCGTTCATGTGTGTACTGCACTATTTGCGTTCACACAAGTTTGCAAGTAAGTTTGCTTTGATATTGATAGCGTGATTCGGACAAGCGATAACGATCCAAAATGGCCATAGTAGAATGTAGTAATGTAGTTTGAAAATGTAGTCTAGAAAATTGTAGCAAAAATTAACGCTGCCTGGGAGCGTGATAATATTCTCAGTGAAGTAAGTCATAGATATAAAAATTGTGGATAGATGGAGAAAATTTCAGGTGTGAAGAAAGTCATAGATACAAAATTGTGAGATTGGTAATTTGTTCATAGATGTTATATTTTTGGTACAGTGCGTGAATTTTTATCTAATTCACAAAGGCTGTTGGCTAAAGTTGGCTAAAGAATATTATGAAAGTATTATGTATGCTGAATTGTACACTTGGTTCTCCACATTTTTGTTTTTTTTTTTCTTTTCTTTTTTTTCTTTTTTTTTTTCTCATCACTCTTCTTATTGTTATCTCATTCATTCATATGAACAAAGCGAAATGTGATTCGCCTTGCCTGGTCATGTCTGAATGTTTTACAATTTTAGATCTGAAGGAGTTGGAAGAATTGAAGATGAGAATAGATTGCATTACAGCTAAGTATACTGCTGAGCTGAAAGCTGAGGAAAGTAAAACCAGCAGTGATGGTGACAATAAGAAAGATGAGGAAGATGGTTCTAAGAAAGTTGAAAGTGGCACGAGCGCTAAAGATGAAGACAGCTCTTATAAGAAAGTCGATGAAGAAAGTATCAAGAATAGGGTTTGGCGAAGAGTAAAATTGGAGTTTCCTATGCTCAAATTGACCAACGAAGTAGAGTTCCAAGAATGGTTGGTTCACTTGAAAGCTGCAGTGAGTGCTGCAGATGTGCAAGACCTATTCTTTGATTCTGCTGCGCCAATAGTAAACGAAGAGGATGTCCATTACTGCAATGTGATGGCAGTGAGCCTGTTAACTTCTAGATTAGATGCAGAACACCTAAAGGTGGTCAACGCAACTGATGGTGACACGCCAAAAGAATTACTGAAACGTTTAAAAGAGTACAGACTACCACAAAGTGATGCAGATGCAGTCGCAGCGTGGTTAAAGCTGAGCGTCTGGTGCTATGATGGTGACTTATCAGTTTTTAAGAACATTGTCATTTTTGAGAAGATTATCATGAGCTACAACGAATGTGGTGAGAACCTATCAAACAGAATGCAGCGGGATATCTTTGTGACTGGCTTACCCAATCAGTCACGCAAAGCCATTATGCAACACCTCCGCACAACAAATAAAGCAAGCTTCAAGAATGCAGTGAAATTGTTTAGGCAGCTAGAAAAGGAACGCAAAAACAACTCCTTATCAACAAAAGTAGTAGCGCTCTCTGCTCATCAATCCAATTGCAAAAATGATCATCGTAACAGCAAGCATTGGTCCCATCAAAGTCCCAGTCGTTCCCAAACATTATCTCGAAGAACGGTTCATCATAAAAGTCCAGATAGGCGCTGAACTGGTCATTATAAATCACATGAATCAAAGCAAAAGTTTCTTGAACTATGCTACAAATGCAAAAGACCTGGACATAAGGCCTTTGAGTGTAAAGCACGTGTGTGGCGACGCAGACCATAGTGCAGCTCAGTGTCCCAGAATCTTGAAGCCAAAGGGTGAGAAGCGCAGCCACTCTATTAAGAAAGACCCAAAGTCACCTCCTGCTAAGCAAGTAAAGAAAGCGCAGGCCCAGGCAATGATTGCAGGATCTGAAGGTAAGAAAATTGAGAAACACTGCAGGGTTGGGTACCGGTGGTATTACAAGCGGTCGGTACGGTACTGGTACTTGGTATCAGGATTTTACTGTGGTTGGTATGGTACTGGTACTCGGTATTGGGATCTTACCCCAGTCAGTATGGTACTGGTACTCGGTATCGGGATCTCACTGTGGTCGGTACGGTACCGGTATTCGGTATCAGAATTTCACTGTGGTTGGTACGGTACCGGTACTGGTATATCCCGAAAATACAGCGGTATTGGTCGGTATATACCGCGGTACTGGTGTCTAGCCCTGTTTTTCTAAAAATGTTTATTTCTTTTAAATAATTCTATTGTTTTTAAAGTAAGGAAAGTTGATTTTTTGCCCTTTTTACAATTTTCTTTCTATTTTTGAATTACTTTTTATGCAGCAAAAATGACTACAATGAACATTATCAGTGTTTAATGATAAATTTCTTATTATTTTTCAAACACAAATTTTTCCAAAAAAAATCATCTTTCGCCTTCTGCTTAGAATCCAAGTTGGTAACATGTGGTCTTTTTGGAGCTGTGCGGTAATCACCGAAGTAAATAAAAGCTTTTCATTCCAATACATCAAGTGATTTTCCATTATTTTAATACCACCTAGGTATTAATTTGCTTTTTCATTTTGCAAATAAAGAATGAAATATGTCAATTATCTAAAACTCGAAATCTTTCAATATTTCGAAGTGATTTCGAAGGAGAAGGATATCGTCTAATGGAATAGATGATAATCTATTCCTCAATGTAATACTGCCAATGAAAATAGGAAAGGCGGTGCTTTGGAAAATAAGTGGGTAATTGCGAAAAAGTTGATTTTAAAATAAAGAAATGGAAAAATTGGAAAAATAAATGCTAAATGCCCTCAAAAAAAGTTTCTATAACAATATATTGTAATTTCTAATCATTTCGTTGCGTTATTTTAGAAAAAAACGCTGCCAATGGAAATAACTGAAATAAGATATAATTTTCATTGGCATCGTTTTTTATTCAAAAAATAACGCAACGAAATGATTAGAAATTACAATGTATTGTTATAGAGACTTTGTTAGAGGGCATTTAGCTTTTAATTTCCCAATTTTTTCATTTCTTTATTATACAATCAACTTTTTCGCAATCACCTACTTATTTTACGAAGCAACACCTTAAGCTGTTGGTATTGCACTGTATTCAGTATTGGGATTTCACCGCGGTCGGTACAGTACCAGTATTTGGTATCTTTTTTTTTTTTTTTTTTTTTTTTTTTTTTGCGGGAATTCCTTCTACCGCACACGACACTACTTGATTGGGAACCGCTTGTAGCATTACTTCCAACCAAGTAGGGGCACCTTGGCAACTGGCCTACATCTCCCCCGGGAGTTTCCCCCCGATGTGCTGGCTTGCACACCAGGAGCCCTCCTCATCGGAAGTTCAGCTGTCGCTTCGTCCTTTTCCCTGGTGTACCGTACTTCCCTCTGGTGGGTTTCCGTACCAGTATTTGCTCCTCGGCCATGTCTGCGCGATGCGCTCTTCTCGAGTGTACGGTGGTCTCCGGCCCTCACCCCGCGCCGCGACTCCCCTCCTTTCGGAGGTTCCCCGCCGGATGCCGTTCAGCCTCTTACGGCCTACTAAGCCCGCAGGCGAGCCCGAGGTCGTACACTCTATGGGCCCTACTTCTGTCTGCGTCATTCCACCCTACTCCAAGCCGTGAAGCAAGGTAGGGGCGGTCCGCAATCAGTTCGGTGCCTCGGCCATGGGATCTGGTCGACGTGACCCCACCCATGCAGCTACTCGATCCACCACATGAGCATTGGGGCCATGACACCCACTCAGACAGTCGGCTAGAGTCGTTCACCCACTGCCCAAGTGCGCGCTACCCACATCACATTAATAACCTACCGCCTCATGTCGTAACGTGTGCGGCAGGGGTGATGCAGGCCGTCTCCCTCGTCCCTTAAACCCTCACTACTACCCGGTCCCGATCTCCGGGGTTCGGATCCTTGGGTTTAGGTGCCACTCGTGTGGCTAACCTCCTCCTCTCTGCAGCGGTAGCAGCTCCTCTGCGACGCCCCTGCGCCTGGCGTTCCCGTTCGGCATCCTCCTTCCGCAGCATGACGTCATTGACAAACTCCTGAATTGCCTTCCATGACGTCAGCGACAACAGCATTGTTGGGACGAGTGTCTCCGGGGTAAACTCGTCGCTGTTCAATGCCAGGGATACCAACAGCCTGTCGCGCAGGGGGGACCACTCCGGACATGCGAACAGGGTGTGCCCAGCGTCGTCGGCTTCTTGGGCACAATGTGCACATATCGGGCTGGGTGCTCTCTTGATGTCGAAAAGGAAATCGTTGAAACACCCATGCCCGCTCAGGACCTGCGTCAGATGAAAATCCAGGTCCCCATGACTTCGGTTGCACCAACCTCGTAGGTCCTTTATCAGGGTCCTGGTCCACTTCTGTCGTTTGCTCCCGTGGCTCTCTATCTGGTTCCATCTGGTGGACCAGGCCTCTGTGACCCACTCCTCCAGTTGCCTCTTCCTTATTCGAATTTCCCTCCTCGAGGGTGGCGGCGTCGTCTCTTTATAACCCTGGAGGGCCCTTCTCGATTGGGCAACTAAATCGAGAGGTGGTGCAGCTGCCAGTGCTAGCGCGACTTCCAGCGAGATGTTACTGTACCCTGCTATCGTGCGTATCGCAGCGCGTCTCTGGACTTTGAGCAGGGTACGCTGGCAGCTCCGAGTCTTCGCGGCACTTCCCCATACTGGCGCGCCATACATAAGGACCGAATTCACCACGCTGGCTAGCAGTCTTCTTCGTGGCTCCTTCGGCCCCCCCAGGTTTGGCATAAGCCTTCCCAGGTTCCTGGCGACTCTCTCCGCTTTCTCTCCCGCCTGGCGCAGGTGGTGGGCGAACGACACCAACCTGTCCACGTGTACTCCCAGATACTTGATCACGTTCATGGTTTCCACTTCTTCTCCTCGGATCCTTATGTGCGGGGCGGGGAAGTTATATTTCCGCGTGCACACCATTACCTGGGTTTTATGGACAGCGAGCTCCAGCCCAGCTTCCTCCATCCAGGTACTGACCCTGTCCATTGCTTCGTTCATCACCCATTCGATCTCTTCTGATGTCTTCCCCTTGCCGATGAGAAGGGTGTCATCCGCGAAGCCGATGATCTGGACACCCTCCGGCATCGCTTCTCGGAGAAGACCATCGTACATCAAGTTCCACAGGGTCGGCCCCAACACCGAACCCTGGGGGACCCCACAGCTTAGTCTGTGTTCTTCAGGGCCCTCTTCCGACTCATAGGTGATGAACCTATCCCGTAGGTAATCGCGCACCATCCTTACGATATACCTCGGGGCCTGCTCTGCTTCTAACGCGTCCAATATTCTATCCCATCTTGCCGTATTGAACGCGTTCCGGATGTCTAGTGAGACGATGACGCGGACTCCACGGGTCGCCAGCGCCTCTCGAATTTCGTCCACTAGAATCCCCACAGCCTCCATGGTTCCTCTTCCTTTCCGGAACCCAAACTGCCGTGGGGAGAGTCCTCCCTTTGCTTCGATCCAGTCCTCCATCCGGTTCAATAGCAGCCGCTCTAGCACCTTGCCCATTGTGTTCAACATGGTCAATGGGCGATATGAGCTAGGTTCGCTCAGCGGTTTGTCGCCTTTCCTCAACAGCACTAGTCTCCCCCTCTTCCACTCCTTGGGGAAAACTCCATGCGTCAAGCACATGTTGAAGGGATGGAGAAGGCTCTGTGGTGCGATCTCATGCACCACGCGCAGGACCTCGTTGGGGATGTTGTCAGGCCCTGGCGCTTTCCTCGACGGTAATCTCTCGATGGCCTTCTCCAGTTCCCTGGCGTCAAATGCAGGCACTTCGTCCAGAGTTTCCTCAACCTCATACCTGAGGGCAGGTCGGTCCGGGAACAGTGTGCGGACGATGTGTCGGATCCGATCGGGACGTCTGATCTCGGAGATTGGTGGGCCGCCTCGCAGCTTACCAGCCACAAGTTTGTACGGCAGCCCCCAAGGGTCACGATCGACGTCTTTGACTAGCTCTCGCCAAGCCTCTTCTTTGGCACTGCGGATCGCCTGGCGGAGCGTCTTTCTTTTCTCCTTGTATTCCTGGTCGTACAGCTGGGTGTTGGACCCGGCCCGCCTGTGGGCGCGAGTGCTTCTCCTCCGTGCTGCTGTGCACTCGCGCCTCAATTCGGCTATGGCTTCCGACCACCAGTACTTAGCCTTCCGTCCCCCTGGGTTTCGCCGGGGCATTGACCCATCGCAGGCCCTCTGGATAGCCCCGGTTACTTCCCTCACCGCCTCTTCTGGCGTCACCTCACGTGGCTGAGGGGGGACGTACTCTTCTTCGAAAATTTCCTTTTCAGCTTCTTCACCGCCCACCCTGCGCCAGCTCTGGTGCCCGCAGCAAGGTGGGCGTGGCCACTACATCATATCTGATGTACTGGTGGTCACTTCCGGTCTCCTCATCCAACACCTTCCATTCGTGGATCCTGCGGGCAGCCGCCTGTGACGCCATTGTCACATCGATGATGGATTGCTGCCCGCGCCTGACGAATGTGGGCTGGGCACCGACGTTGACGATCTGAAGGTCCAGTGCCGCAGCCATCGCTCCAACCTCTTCACCGCGCTCGTTGGTCCCGGACAACCCCAGAGCACGGACTTCGCGTTGAAGTCCCCAGCGACTATCACCGGACCCGGCATCCTCCGGATACTGGCTTCTAGCCAGGCCAGGTACTCCTCGCCACCTGGGGACTCACGTTGGGCGATATGTAACAGCTGTACAACCGGACCCCACGGACGGTCACTTCTACAAAGCCATCATCCGTGTCCCCGATTGCATCGACCGCCACACTATCCCCCGTCGCGACCGCAGCAAGGCCCCTACTATCCCTAAACCACCGTCCCCCCCCTCTGGTGGGGAGGGTCTCACTCGCCAGCACCACATCTATGGACCATTCTGATCTCTGATCCAGGAGATCGTGGGCGGCATGGCAGTGGTTCAGGTTGATTTGAAGGACTCTCACTTGCCAGATCTCTTCTTCGCCCCCGATATGCCCTCACTAACAATTTTCTTGTATATCGGGCATCGGGGCGTTGCCGATCTGTGCGCGCTTGGCTTTTTCGCAGCAGCGCACACCGGGCAGTGCTCTGAGTTCGTGCATTCCTTAGCCCGGTGGCCGTCCTTCCCGCATCGCAGACATGCCTTGCTGCGGTCCTCCTTCGATCGGCACTGGTGGGCGGTATGGCCGTACCCGAAGCACCGGTAGCAGCTCCGCACTTGCATAAATAGGCGAACCCGGCACCGGCACCAACCCACTCTCAACCGCGGCACTCCATCCCTTGTCATCTTGTGGGTGGTGCCTGCTTCAACCTGCACAATAGCCGTCTGAGTGCCATCTGGAACCATCCTAATAGACTCCACTATTGCACAGGCCTGCCATCCAGCCTCGCTGTTGTGCCTATTTATGGCTTCCTGCACTTCTTCTTTCTTCGCCTCAGGATCGATACCTGCTACCAGCATCTTCTCCCGGGTACTGGCCGGCCTTTGGCAAGAGACACCCTTCTGCTGGAGAGTGTTGCGGAGCTCCTCCGACGCCACTCCTTTCTGTACCTCCACTAGGAGGGCGCCATCCTGGTCTTCCTCAGCCCCACAACCATCTCGGGCTTGGCAACAGCGGCTTTGACGGCCTTCACCGCTTCAGCGTACCCATTCTCCCCTTTACAGGGTACCAAGATGGCCTCATTTCGCTTCCTCTCCTTCCTTTCTTCTTCTGAGAGGGGGAGGTGCCTGCGTTTCTCGTTCTTCCGCATCCTTTTTGCGTCGGGTCCTCCCTCTGCCCGGAGCGACTGTTCTCCAGCCATCTTGTTTTGGCTGGGGTTGCCGTTGCTGCGGCCTCCGCTGTTGCCCCTCTTTTGTGTTGGGCGCATCCTTCTTCCTGCCGCATGGTGAGGGCTGCCGCACTGGCCTTTGTGGTTTGGGGAGCGGTGGGTATTGCTCCCTATCCTCCAACCGATGGCTGATTGGTGCCTCTTTCCTTGCCTGTTCCGCCACCAGAAACCGTTCCTCTTTCTTCGGCTCTTCAACTCAGCCTGGAGCTCGCGGCGGAGTTTTTCCTGCTGGCGCTTCTTCTGCTTTTTTGTTGGCTCAGGTGAGTCATCGGTCGTACTCCCTGGCGTTGCGCCCTCTGGCTGCGCCCCTCTACCCTTTGGGGTAGAAGCAGCGTGTGGTCGACTACCTGACCCCTGCCGAAACTGAAAGGGGCCTTCCCCTGTAGGGGTCTGATAGTCGCTGCTGATATCTGCCAACGTCCTTCGCAGCTCGGCAATCTCCCTGTTGATAGCCTCGGACTGTTGCTTTGTCTCATTCAAGACTCCGGCTACCGACATGTCAACAGGGATGTTGAGCTCCAGCTCACGTATATCGTCCTCCAGCAAGCTTCCTCTAGATTCCGCCGTGGTCTGAGTCTCCGCCTCTGCAGTGTCTCGGCGCGCCTCCGATGCCGCCCGAGCCTCCGCCGCTGTGCTCCCCTTGGCCGATGCTGCTACTGCCAAAGCTTCCTCAGCCTTCGCCATCTTGGAAGCCGCTTCCTCCATTGCCACCGTTGCTTCCTTGACCTTGGATAGCATACGGGTTCGGGATCTTGTATATGACTCCAAGGTCGCTACTGCCCGGTCCACCGCTATCTTAATTTCGGTCTTGGTGTTGGTGACCGCATCTTTCCGCTCCTTCACCAGTCTGATGGCGTCAGCAAGAATCTCGAAGTGCCTTCTCTCTTCCTTCAGCAACTTCTTCATCTCGTCCACGATGTTCGGATCAGCGCTGGTCTTCAGGGGTCCCGCTGTGGCGCCTCCTCCTGTTCCACTCGCTACTGATTCCACCTCCATCGTCGCCTTCTTTGCTATCGGGAGCTGGGCCCTGGGGCTCGATTTCTCGTCCAATGCCATTTGTCCTTTATCCGGGCCAATAGGACCAGGGTGCGCCGGATTCGCACCACTGGAACTCCGTTCGGTCAGCGTCGCCTGATTTGGGGACGAAACCCCCGGACCACTACTGCCGCTGACCTTTGGTGCAGTGGGAAGCCCGTTGCCGCCGTTAGAGGCCCCGGCGGCCGTCTTCTTCTTAATCTCTTCCATTCTTCATTGTGGTTGTGGTTTGTTGTCGGTGTGGCCTTCACCGGCGGTCGCCCGCTTAAGTCCTCAGTTCAGGTCACCTCGTTCCTGTTTTGTATAGTTAATTCCCCCTTATAGTTCCCAGTTCCTGTACTGACGAGAGGTGGGAGGCACCACCCCCCCTCAGGAGCCCTGCACAACCACCGGCCACCAGGAGGCCCCCATTGCACCGCCCCCAACCGGCCACCCCTGGACCTCGTGAAACTACTATTTATTAATTATTAATTATTGTGTCGCTGTATCCAGGAGCCCCTCTCCACCTTCACACCTCCATCCAGCCAAGGGAACCGGCAGGGGGGAAGAAAGAAAAACCACCTCCCCCTTATTCCCGCGTGAATAATCTACCCTGCCGCGGGTCGCACAGGGGAGCCTCAGTGCTAGAGGCAAACATCATAGCACATCCCCGTTTCAACCCACATCACCCCCACCATCCGGACACCTTTCACGGTTCTCCATTCACGGAAGTTCCGCGATCGCCCCCTAGACTGAAATCAACTCCACAGCTAGGGAGCTGCATCGCCCTCTGGGATGAATGGTCCCCATTATGTCGTCCTTATTGAACACAGTCTGGGGAGCCCGTTTAGGTGCCCAACTCGGAAGGGGCTCAGCGAATCTCAACGGGGGCTACCTCCATTCTGTGCAACTGTGACCCGCGCTTACAGGTTACTACCTCCATGGATGACCCAGGCGTGGGGGTACCGCCCTCATGGATTCCATCATACCGCGTCCCCACTGACCGAATTTCGGTGATTCCGGTTTCGATCTACTCCTCTCTCAGCGACACAACGCACCAACGAACGCAAGGGTGCAGAGTTGCCAAAAGACGGCCGACCGAAAAGCGAAACGACGGGAAGCACATCCCCGCAGCACGGCAACCACGCCAGGACTCTTAAGGTGTGTGTGTGTTTCTTCAGTGTAGCTAAATTCGAAATGCATACACCTAATTCCTGAGACGGCTTGATCTTACGCCCATTCAGGTGAACACACACCCACAAAGGCATGTACAGTGGTACGGTACATGCCCCCCCTGCTGCATCTGTTTCCGCCCGACTATGTCGCTTGGAGTAACAGCCCCGCCACGTGAAGGCTGCAGCTCGGAGTTGAAGCAGATATGGCTAACGTGCATCCGCTGGTGGTTGCATAATCCGCCTCTGCTCCCTTCGGGGCCAGTATTTGGTATCTGGATTTCACCGCGGTTGGTATGGTACTGGTATTTGGTATTGGGATTTCACTGCGGTCGGTATGGTACTGGTACTCGGTATCAGAATTTCACTGTGGTTGGTACGGTACCAGTATTTAGTATCGGGATTTCGCTGAGGTCGGTATGGTACCGGTACTGGTATATCCTGAAAATACAGCGGTATTGGTCGGTATATACCGCGGTACTGGTACCGGTATCCAACCCTGAAACACTGTACCAAATTAAGTATGCTATTAGACTCTGGCTCATCTGAGCACTTTATATCTAAACCCAACCTGCTCCATGAAGTAAGGGAGCTTGAAAACCCAAAAGAACCTTTATGTGCAAATGGGGATGTAATCAAAGTTGAGAAAGTAGGAAAGTTATATACAAAGTTAAAAGAGAAGAGTATTGTACATGAAAACTTCTCAACTGATCTGCTATCAGTTGCTAAGCTTGTAAGAAAGGTATATAAAGTAGTTTTTGATAATACAGCTAAGGTTATTTGGAAAGAAACAGGAATGTGTGTTGAGTGCTCCATTTGATGGTCATTTATGGAAAGTTGAATTGAATATCGAGCAGAAAGTGAGCTCTAATGCTTTTGCCTTCCAGACTGAGTTAAGCGACATTCTAGGTCCTAGCTCATCCCAACTATGTCTAAAAGAAGATGGTGAGAAAGGTAGTAAGAAACGGAAAACTGATGAGGATCCAGAAAAGGGCTTGAGCAAGAAAAGGAAAGTATCCTTATTATGGCATCAAAGATTAGGATATGTAAATGCTGATTACTTACGTCAATTAGGGGCAACAAAAGCAGAGTTGAGGGATGTAAGCTTTAGTGATGAAATAAGAGATTGCGACAATTGTATCCGAGCAAAATTTGTTGCTCAACCAGTGATGGGCACGCTCCGGTTGGGAGCGGAAGAGCGGTCGGAGTACTCCGCTCTCGCTCCGGAGCGAGAGCGGAGCGCGCTCTTTTTTTAATACAACTACAACAACCGGAGCGCGCTCCGGAGTACTCCAGCCTGGAGCGGAAATTTAAAGAAAAGAGCGCGCTCCTCTGATAACGCTCCTCTATCATTGGAACGTTTCAATAAATGAATATTTGAATTTTTTATTTTATAATTATTATTTATTAGACTGTTTCTTTCTATACCGTGCGCGCAATTGATTTATTACACACCGGCAAAAAAGTTACAAAAATCAATTCATGTAATTTTGAAATAACATTACAACTTGAAACTGTGGATTGATTTATAGTTCTAATCAGTTTTATAGTATTACTTGATAAGAAATTGGTGTCAAAAATAATTCTATATAGTTTTAATAAGTTTTAATATTGATTTTGAAATCATGTAAAATGCGTTTTTAGCAGATTTTTACGTTGATGTGTAAAGAATTAGTTGTGCGCACGGTATTAAATCCTCATGTTATAGGTACTCATAAATCAAGATTCACCATTTCACCAGTTCACCACTCACTAAAATTGATTAAATCGAAAAATAATTAATAAAAATAGGTTTAAATTCGACCAACATATCTATATACCAAAATTCACTTGAAAAGAGCGGCGCTCCGACCGCTCCTGACCGCTCCAGGAGCGAGAGCGGAGCGCGCTCTTTTTTTTCTAACTTGGAGCGAGAGCGGAGCGCGCTCTTTTTTTTCTCACTTGGAGCGAAGAGCGGAGCGCGCTCTTTTTTTTCCGGAGCGTGCCCATCACTGTGCTCAACCCTGTAAGAAAGTAAGAGATCGAGCTCAGGAGCCCCTCCAGCTAATCCATTCAGACGTTTGTAGTGCTTTCCCAAATTCTTTTCGAAATAACCGTACTATGTTTGTCTCATTCATTGATGACTACAGTAGGTATGCCCAAGTTTATACAATGCAGCACAAAAGTGATGTCACAGAAATGTTCAAGCTTTATATAAATGAAATGAGATCATTATTTGGAAGTAAAGGTAAGATTAAAGCTCTGAGATGTGATAAAAGAAGGGATATTTATAGATCCTTCTCCTCCTCATGTAAGTCAATTAAATGGAACTGCTGAACGGTTTAATCGAACTATGGAAGATAGAATCAGAGTTCTTTTATTTGATTCTGGTTACCCAGCTTCTATGTGGGAGTACGCATTTGCTGTTGCCCAGTATACCTACAACAGACTACCAAATAAGTGAATCAACTACCAATTACCTTATGAAAAATTTGTCAATAAGGAAGTCTCTTTAAGCAATTTGGTAAGATTTGGCTGTTTAATATACACATTCAACTACAATATGTCAAAAAGTAAGGTTGATGAAAGAGGAGTAGCAAAGTTCATGCTCTGCTACACCAACATTGGATATAAAGTTTTGGACCCCAAAACTTTGAAAATTGAATCTGTGAAGCATGCAAGGTGCAATGAAAAGAAAGTTTATGGTGACTTTGTCCAAAGAAAGTGGAGGCCTGAAGAGTCATGGTTGGAAGTTTCTGAATCACCAGATGGTGAAAGATGGCTGAATAGGACTCTACAGACACCAGTGCAAGAAACAGAATCTATAGATAAGGAATCAACAGAAGAATCAGAATCTAAGGATGATGAAGGAACAAAGGAGATAGAACTCTCAGATACCTCAGATTTTGAAATTAATGAAGTAGAAGAAATTTTATGTACAGACTCGGAGGAAGAAGCTGATGGAAATAAGAAAGTAGCAACCACAATGAGCTCAGAGATTCCTACCCATATACCTAAAAGTCCCAAAGAAGCTTAAAGAAGCCTATATAGAGAACAATGGAAAAGGACCATAGATGAGGAAGCAGAGTCAATACATAAGAGAGGGGCGATAGAACTCGTAGATTGGGAACCTAACATGAAAGTAATAGATAGCAAATGGGTATTCTGAGCTAAACAGACACCACAAGGTATATGGTTTAAAGCTTGACTGGTTGTTCAAGGTTTTAAGTAAAAACAGAAGTACCCAAAGCATGAACTCTTCTCACCAGTAGCACAGATTCCTGTTGTTCGCATGGTTATGTCTAGGTCTAGAAAATTCAACCTGAAACTTCATCAGCTAGATGTCAAAAGCGCATTCTTATATAGAGTATTTGATGAAGTTGATGAAGACATCTATATAGAAATTCCTGAAGGCTTTGAAAAAGAATGGAAATGGAGAGAGAAGAAAGTGATTAAGTTGAGGAAAGCCCTGTATGGCCTTAAAATCAATCCTAAACGATAGAATGAAAAATTTGAGGAAGCTGTTACCAACATAGGTCTTAAGAAAGATGTTGCCAAACTCTGTGCATATTCTTGGCAGAGTGGTGAAGATTTTGTAATCTTAATAGTATATGTAGATGACATATTAATATTAGGTATAAATAACATCAAAATAGCAGAAATTAAGAAAGCATTGAAAGAAAAGTTCGAAATAGTAGAATCTGAGACTGTTAAAAAGTTTTTAGGAACCAAACTAACATTCCAAGAAGATGGCACTTTACTGTTACATCAGCAGGAATTTGCTACAGTTGTGACTAATAAGTTCAACTTTGATAAAGTGAAAGTTTCTCCAACGCCAATGGCTCTCTTTAGATTGCTCCATCAGACATTGGAGAAGGAGGGAGGAAAGCAAGATGAAGAAAAGGTGGTTGGGTACAAACAATATTCATTTAAGGAAGTCACAGGAAGCTCATTGTACCTAGCAAACTCTACACGGCCAGACATTGCTTATGCTGTTAATCAACTATGTTAAAAACAAGAAAGCCCATCAACTGAAGATGGGAAAATGGCCAGAACTGTCCTGAACTATATAACTGGTACTAAGTTTTTAGGACTTGAGTATAGTGGAACAGGGCTGCAAAACTGAAAAAATATTGGTTCCAGTTCAGGTTCTGGTTCTGGTTTCCAAAGATTGGTTCTAGTTTTGATTCTGGTTCCTGTTCTATGACTTCAGTTTTGATTCCAGTTTTGGTTCTGGTTCTATAATATCGGTTCCGGTTCTGGTTCTGGTTCTTATCGGTTCCAAAAAAAACACATGTGACCTATCAAAATACTCCATTTTCCAAACCTAATGGGGCAGAAGTATTGTAACCAAAACTTGAAAAATAATATTATTGAAAAATGGTTATATAAAAAATTGTAATGAAAATACTCCATTTTCCAAACATAATGAGGGCAAAAGAAGTATTGAAATCAAAACTTGAAAAATAATATTATTGAAAAATGTTTATGTAAATCGTAATGAAGTAGTGTAAATTCATAATAGTGTATTATGTAAATGTAACTAAGGAAATAATGTGATTTTTGACGAATTTTGAGGTTTATTTGCTGAGCGAAGCGAGGGAAGTAAGGAAATGACTCAAAATCTTAATATTATTATCCTAATATTAATCAAATAATCAATATAATCTTATAAAAATCATGCTTTAAACACTATCACAGAATTTTGCATTGTGTGAAGACAGACAATTTCACAGATTATAATTTATAGAATGGACCAATACACCTATAGGTAGAGAACACAGCTGTTGGCATTGGTGGAGTATAAAATCTTCTAGAACCTGAACCACCACATTTTCATATTGGTTCTGGTTCCGGTTCTATAATAAAAATTTTGGTTCCAGTTCCGGTTCCAGCTTGAGTACCAATTTCAAGATATTGGTTCTGGTTCCAGTTCTAGTTTCAAAATTTTATTGGTTTTACTGGTTCTTCATTCTGGTTTGGTTCTGGTTCCAATCGGTTTTGCAGCCCTGCAGTGGAAGAGGAAACTGTATAGAAGGATTTGTTGACGCTAGCTTTGCAGCAGATTGAGAAGATAAGAAGTCTACAAGTGGTCTTTTAATCAAGTTCTGGGGTGATACCATTTACTGGAAGAGTAAGAAGCAGGGCTGTGTAAGTACTTCAGCCCCAGAAGCTGAATATGTTGCCTTGACAGAGTGCTGTAAGGAATTGATTTCATTAAGTAGCTTATATGGAAGGTTAACTGGAAAGGAAGTACCCACTCCCCTGGTATATGAGGACAACACTGCAGTTATCTCTTTAGCTAAGTCTAGTCAAGTGGGGAAGTTAAGACATGTTGATGTAAGTTACCATTATTCAAAAGAAGCTGTGAGAAATAAGAAAGTAGAGCTTCTCTGGGCGCCTTCTGAAGAGCAAATAGCTGACTTCTTAACGAAACCCCTAGCACGAGAACAGTTTGAGGCATGTAGGGACAGATGTCTAAAATCAATAAAAAGAGGAAAGAAAGCTTAAGTGTTGAAGAAAGTTTTAAAGATAAAAAAAAAAAAAAAAAAAACTTGTAAACTATTTATTCAAGAAAGATTATAATAAGGAATGTAACGAACTTTTAATCACTATTTAGCTAGGTGTTCAGCCTTGCTAATCTTTAAATTTATGTTCCAGCATCTGCTTCGGACTCTGACCATTCATTCGTCTTATAGATTTATCTTATTGAAATCAACTGAATCTACACTTTGGAGGGAGTGTTGGAGAGAAAGCGCGATTCAGTTGACATGTGGGAATAAACTCCATGTTTCATGCGGAGTGCGGTCTTCCTCCATCGTCATCCACTTTGACTATATACTAGATGGACCGAGTTACGTGTAGGAAAACTGCGGTGAAACATTACATGCATTCGAGTCGGAAGACTCGTTGCGACTTCATATGTTGCGCATGCCTGAAGTCCGTTATCACATTCATGTTATTCTGGTTTTAAGCAGTACTATCGATGTCCCCTTGCCGCACTATTGCCGGGAAATAAATTTGCGCATGCGCATTTTGAATTTCGTCTCGAGTGTTCTGAGAAAATCTGTGTAATGTATCACCATTTTTGGGTTGGCATTTGCTTGTTGCTAGATCGGTCCATCTAGTATATAGTCAAAGGTCTTCCATCTTGTTGTATTCATTCTTTGTATATGTATGTTCTCGGCTATTCATGTGTTCATTTTCCTTTACCTTGTTTTTTGTCGAAGTATTATTATTAAATATTATATCGTGAACACCGTTTTGTTTGTGTTTCCAACATAGTTACAAAATGAATAATTATTTTTTTTATGCACTTACTAACGACTATGGTGATACAATTATCGCGAATATCATAAATACCATGCGAAAGAATCTCATTTACAAACCAAAATGATAGATAAGTATCAAATTGGTCAAACCCAATTCATTCATTTCATTTACTCGATTTATTTTCAAATAATTTAAACATTTCACTGTGTGAGCCTACAACTGGTGGCAAAAATTCCCCGTTTACAGAACTGATAATACCAATAAATGTAAAGACGACACTAGCGCGCCACTGCTCTGAAGGGTCCCAATTGGAATCCTTCAGCGAAAGAGTCGGTACCTGGTGGTAAAACGATGAACTACTGAAAACGGGGATTTCAATAATTGATAAAGTATCATTATTCGCAATGAATTAATAATTCTAGTACTGAATTGAATTATTTTGAATAGAATTAATTGTTTTTTTGTTCAATTGTAAAGATAAATTGAATTCCAGTGTTACTGTCATGAAATAAATGATTATTTTTCATGTACTTACTAATGATTAGTGATACAATTATCGCGAATATCATAAATACCATGCGAAAGAATCTCATTATAAACCAAAATGATAGATAAGTATTAAATTAGCCAAACACAATTCATTCATTTCATTTATTCGATTTATTTTCAATTAATTTAAACATTTCACTGTGTGAGTCCACAACTGGCGGCAAAAATTCTCCGTTTTCAGAACTGATAATAGCATTTATATGTAAACACGACACTAGCGCGCCACTACTCTGAAGGGTCCCAATATTACTTTGGTATTGACGTATTGTCACAGATCAATTCGACTTAATGATTCGGATCACGGATCACGAATCATTAATTTTAAAATGGATTCGAATCATTGAACGGATCAAAATTCGTAATGCGAATCATGATTCGTATCTACGTTAATGAAGGGCTGAGAATCAAAGCTCACATTTGCCAAAAAAAAAAAAATTGATTTTATCATAGAATCGGAATGAGTCTTCTATCGTCTACCAACACACAATATTACTTTTTTTACAAACCACCCCTTTCTGGTATAAAACCCCCCTTGAAGTGACGAGTTAGAATCAAAACTCACATTTGCCACTGCCAAATGTGAGTTTTGTCACGAACATTTTGTAATGTGTGCAAACAAAGTGATAACTAGGGCTAGGATTTATATGCAAACGCATATCTCGTTATTTTTACAATACATTGTCATCAATTCGTGTTTTTATTACATTTTACGCAATGGGAAATGGTAAGAAACGTATATTGTTTATTTTTGAAAATGGTTTATATCTCAAGAATAATGCAGTGGGTAAAAATTTTTATGAGACAAATTTTTTTTTTTTTTTCACTTTCTACAACTTTTGTTCTATAAAATTTTCTGTAGCTGTAAAAGAAAAAAAAGTTCGAGACAAAACTCACATTTGCCATTCTTCTTTCTCAATTTAAAGGACAATGGTTGGTACTAAAAAAAAATATATATTGTGAATTCTATTTTTTGATCCTACTTAACATGCAGACACGATTGCAGCATCCCTGGTGGCCGGGATCTGTACCAAAACAGTTTTTCGCGTTTTTCTCAGAATCGCTTATGATGGCAAATGTGAGTTTTGATTCTCAGCCCTTCGTTTATTCGAATCATGCCCGATCCTGCTCGTAACTAATGCTCGTTGTCCAACGTTGTGTTTCTATAATTATAACTTTGAATCATGCTATCAGTGTAATCTATAATATTATTTTGTAAAAGATTTTGAGATGTTTCTCGAGTTTTTTCTTGTTGCATTACCTCTTATGGTGACGGTTGGCCTTTTAAGGAAATACTATGAATTAAAAAAGGGAAATTTTCATAATAATACTAGTCTAAGAGGAAAGGTAGTCATAATCACTGGAGCAAATTCTGGTATTGGTTTGGAGACAACAAGATGTTTAGTACAGAGAGATGCAAAAGTAATAATGGCTTGTCGTAACATTAAACAGGCGAAAGAGGCTATAACCAATATACGAAGAACCACTTCAAATGGAGAGATGGTAATTACATTTGCAAGTTTAACAAGCGTTGACAAATAATGTGGAATGTTAAATCCGCTGAAATGTTTTTCTGTATTAAGGGGAATTCAACTGCATAGATTTCAATACAAAACATTGCGCTGCATTGGTATGGGATTTTTTTTTTTTATAGATTCCGCTGTATTTGGATCTTCAGTCATTCGATTCCATTAAAACATTTGCGAACATCATCATACAAGATTTCCCAAAAATTCATATATTGATTAATAATGCTGGTGTATACGTACCATGTGTAGAGAAATGTACAACAGTAGAAGGCTTTGAGCTACATTACCAGGTGAACTATCTAGGCCATTTTTTACTTACTAAGCTTTTGATGGACCGTCTCCAAAAATCAGCTCCCAGCCGGTAAACATTTAGACCGTGTTTAATTATCATATCGAGATTCTTGCGACGTTAATACAAAACCAGTTTACGAATTGTTGTAGCATTATAGTGCTATGTTCAACATTACATGAAAGAGGGATCATAAACTTGGAAACCATGAATGCCGAACCGAATTCAGTTACTCAGTCCAGGTTCAATCAGCTTTATTGTAATAGTAAATTAATGAACGCCTACTTCGCTTTTGAACTGTCGAAAAAACTTAAGAACAGTGGCATAGCGGTATATGCAGTTTGCCCAGGATGGTGTAGGACTGGTCTAATGCGATATTCCTCTTTAGAGTGGTATAAATGGCCGATCTTCATATTCGTAGCGCTGTTTTTTCTTAAATCTGCTTATCAGGTAAGTTATCATTTTGTAATAGCGAATGTTAGTATAATCCGCATTTTTTAAAACTTTAGTAATATGCATACATTGAATTTTGAAGGGCTGTCAAACTGTAGTGTATTGTGCGACAGATGAAAGATTGGAAGTACAAAAAGAATGGCTTTATAGAGATCTTAAGAAGTATAATTCGAAGCATTCCTTCGACTCCGATATAAGTGCTAAATTGTGGAATGCAACCGAAAATGTAATTGTTGAAACTTGTAAATTATAATCCAAAGTGCTATTTTTAGTTTATTTAGGTATGTGTATTCATCGATCATCATTTTTCTGTCATCACTTAATCAGAGAATGTATAAAAAAAAAGGAATAAGTGTACCTAATATAAACGAAAAATTGTGAGAAAAAGTAAAAAAATTGAAGAAAATAAATAAATCGTCTTATAAAATATAGATTTTATTCAGAACACCATAGTACTCCATCAACATATTTAGAGCCAATTAATGTCAAACATTTTAAAATTAGAACGTTACACTGACATCACAATATTGAGGTAAAGTAGCACACAATTTGATCAAAAAAGTGATAAAAATATCGATAAATCGTAACAATCCATCAAATGCAATACTTTAATGCTAGTTTCAACAATGATGTAATAATTATATTAAATTGAAGTAAGCACATTTCACTGAAACTCGACACGAAAACAAATCAAGCGCATTAATTTTTTCAGCCACAAATCAATCACAGTCTTGAAAAAGTGACTACATTATGTTAAACAATACATCGCACTTTGAACAACTTCAAAACGGAACAATAATAAAACATATGCACGATATATTTGAAAATCATAGATGGACTACAATACATATAACGACGATGTAATTCTGCGGTATCAGCGTTCACAGTGTAACGATTTTAAAACGTGAAATATCGACTCAAAATCTACGTGGTTTATTACATTACACATACGCAAACGCGCGCGTATCTTCCGATGTACAAAAAATCACGTTAATATTTTTTTGCCACTGAAACAACGAAAAAAAGTATTCGAAAATGAGATGTTTCTATACGATGGAAGATATAGAAAAAAAGTGTAGGTCAGTAATGAATATGCGTTAAAATAATCATTCGAAAAAACAGTAAAACAAAACACAATTAATGGATTAGAAATAATGAGGATGATAATGATGATGATGATGATGACGATAATAGTAATAATTATAATAAATGATAACAGACATCATCATTATCACCACAATCATAGAACAATCACGTAAGAGAAAAACAAAGATAGAGAGAGATTTTAAAAAACCATTTTAACACTGCGAGTTGTAATACTAGCACTACGCGAAACACCAAATTCCGCACATGTTCTTCATACTTATTATATTCATTCCACCATATGAAAATCGCGCACTTTTTCGAACAGCACAAACTGCACTTGAGAACACTAGAATATTCGTTTACAAAATTACTGACGCATTTGAAAAATATTTCAACTGATAGTCCACGATTTCTGATGTAGACACCAATGAATAATAATTTATTTCTAAATCACTGGGTGAAGAAATTCAATTTTGAATAAAACTCACTTCACCACGAAAAATAATTTTACTTCATATACGCTACGAAAGATTACAATTACTCCCATTTGACAACATAAGAACGTACATCATTTTATCATAGTAGGTACACTGATATGGAAAAGTACTTTTCCATATCAGTGCGATGGAAAGTATTGAAACTACCCCAACTTCAACCAGTCTAAATGTACGCTGCGCTATACTGAAAATTCAAACAGGTGTTCCCAAAATGTTTACCCTTCTGTAAATTTTCGTATTCAGTAATTATTTACGTAGGTACTCTTTTTAAAGAATTTTACTATGCGTGGAATAATTATATACTACTACTTATATTATGCGCTTTCATAGCCTTTATGAAGTAAAATATGTTACAAATACAACGGTCGAGTGAATATTACATGACTCGTGCATTTTGCTACACTCGCCTTTGGCTCGTTCCCCAAATATTCGTTCACTTCACTCGTCTGTAATCATTCACTTTCGACCGCTGTATTGTAACATACTATTGTAAACCAAAGTCGCAGTTCGCGAAATCAATTTCACCATGTACTAATACGCACAAAAAAGGTAGTTTTCAATCATCATGCAAACAAAAAAAATAAAATAAAATAAAATCCCATCAGAATAATTTTTTCGATTTTTTCACTTAAGGGGCGGGGTCCACTGTACAAACACGAATTAACTTGTGGTTAGTAGCTAATCTCAACATTAGTCTGAAATTGTATTGTATCATATCATCATATAAATAAAAAGCTACAAGAAAAAAATAACAACAAAAATAGGGTCAAAAATATGTTGTTCCAATCGCCCAGTCTCTCCTAATGGATGGATTTCGATAATTTTTTTTTTTTTAATCGCAAAAATTATGCAGATTTGTCATCAAGCAAAAAGAATTGAAAATTTTAATCAGAGAGTTGAAAAAACCAATTTTTCTCTTTTTTTTTTATTGCATAAAAATTAACGCGTTCGTTACGCGTTGCCGTATTCCACTCCACTTGCTTGGTTGTGGGCGTGGCGTCTGCCGTGCTGCGTTAGTTCCTCCGTTACACGACACATTCATTCATGTTATGTTATTCGAAGGAGTCACATCAAATAGGCAATCCGAGCGAAGCGAGGAATGCTGCGGGGTTTGGCCGCGAAGCGGCCACGGGGCAAAGCCCCCTAATATAATATAGGCTAACAGTTAAGGATAAATTTTGGAATAACCGATGGTTAAGGTCGTGCCTTAGAAAATGAGTAGGTAATTACGAAAAAGTTGATTTTAAAGTAAAGAAATGAAAAAATTAGAAAAATAAATGCTAAATGCCCTCAATCAAAGCTTCTAAAACAATATATTATAATTTCAAATCACTTCGTTGCGTTATTTTTGAGAAAAACACTACCAATGAAAATTATATCCTATTTTCATTGGTAGTGTTTTTCTTAAAAATAACGCAACAATATGATTTGAAATTATAATAGGTATATTTCTTAGAGACTTTGTTTAAGGGCATTTAGCATTTGTTTTTCCTTTTTTTTTTTTTTTTTTTTTTTTTTTTTTTTTTTTTTAATTAAAAACTCAATTGTTTTGCCTTTACCAACTTATTTTCCGAAGCACTGTCTTAACCAAGAGACACGAATTATTCAACTATATGATTTACACGAGTATACATGACTGACTTGAATAACTTAGAATAACAAGCCGAACAAGTGAACTATTGGCAACATCGTAATAAACAAGTTATGGAGAAGCATCTAGGTGCAGTACAAAGTAATATAAAAGAACAAGTATTAATCCAAAGTTATATGTATTAAGACTAGTTTGCTCA